>JBBKCR010000038.1:4699405-4735492 GCA_037577295.1 Ladigesia roloffi | reverse complement strand
AGAGAGAGAGAGAGAGAGAGAGAGAGAGAGAGAGAGAGAGAGAGAGAGAGAGAGACAGAGAGAGACAGAGAGAGAGATAGAGCTCCAGTGAATTGTTTGTTTGCATGTTCCCACCTCTCTTTGGGGAATAGGAGACACTAACACAAGCCGTTCTCACATGGCCAGGAGCCTGATTTCCAAAAAAACACACCGCTGCTTCCGCTTTTCTCATCTCAGATAAAGCGGGGATACACGAGTGTCTTATGTGAATGAGGCATTTCCCCTCAGACTGTGGCTTTATTAAAAGTTGTTGTTTTGATATTCTCAATGGGGGATTGTTATTTCTTTTTTTTTCCAGCACACTGAGGAAGCCTTCTTTTCCTGCGGTTGCAGATTCCAAAACAAGACGGGGATGCATTCGGGCAAGAGATCGTTCAAGGGTTAAATCTAATCGTAAAGGACAAGTTGTGTCCCTGTATTCTCTCAAGATTTATACTAAAAGTATGTATTTTCACATGATTATACTTGATATAAATGTAGAATTAGAGCAATTTCATGTCTGCACAAAATTCCTTTAAACCAATGAACATAGTGACCGAATATGAATGTTCAATATGTCATAATAAGTCTTTATTAACACTGAACACTAGCTATTCCCTTTTCTCTGTATTGTATTTACATCTGCATTCAATTTACAGTGTTTACTGACAGGGATGACTTGTTTTTGTTTGCAAAAACAAAGAGCCTGTATACACATTTGAGTGGTCCCACATTTATTAAATGTCGGTTATAATAACTATGTAATCCCTATTAATAATGCATGTAACAACAAAGTAATGACTAGTGATGTGTTACAGAAGTATTACAGTAGTATTGTCTATGAAATTACACATATGTATGCTCTAAGTATACTTGACTCTATAAATATAGCATATACTTACTCTAAAAACGATATAAGTTTTCCATATAATTACATGTAAAACTGAAGATGATAAACTTCCACTTACATAAGCTGCATTATAGTCAACCCCCTGTAACAGTGAATATCACTAATTGTTGTTACATGTGTAGTTAAGGTGTTACTAGACACATTTAAGATAAAATGGGACCCGTGTTCTTTGAAATAGACCCATATTTGATCTTACAAACCAAAATTTCGAAGCTACAATATCTGAAAGTCTGGCCCACAATCGGTGGTGTTGGTCTGCAGGTTACAGAAGGACGATGGAAACAAGGCAGCTGTCATTGGAAGCAGATGCTGTGCTGCACAGAGACAGAGAGATGTTGTCGAGGTGAAGTTATTTTTTCTTCTTCCTTGCCTGTTGTCCTTGTGCACTGTCTGGAAGCAGTTATGATCCACCAAGGCTTCATATTGTAAAAACGGCTGAGGGAAGAGGAGAAAGAGAATCAAGCAGGAATGTTGAATTGTCTTCAGCAGGGTAAAGGAGGTTATACATATGGACTGATCTCCATTTCTCCCTCTCTCTCTTTCTCTGAAACACACACTACACACAGACACACTGCGGTGCAGTCACAGAGCCACAAAGCTGCAACCCATCTCTGCCGCAGTAGAGTTGCCAAATGCTTGACCATGCATTATAAGTTTGATTATAAAAGTGAATCATGATGTCCTTGGGCTCTTTCACAGCCGCAGAAATAAACACCTTCACCTTTTCCAGAAATGATTACTTCCTGAAGCTAAGCAAGAATACGGACGATAGAGAGAGACTGAGAGAAAGAGAGAAATAAAGAAAGAGAGAGAAAGAGAGAGACTGTATTTCAATTACTGAAGTGATAGTTTGGCCAAAATTTACACACGTTACCCATTTCCTCAAATGTAGCTGATCAGTCGAGTCATGTGCAGCATCCAAAAGTTCTTCTATCAGTTTAGCTTCGGCGCTAGTGTAGCTAACGGCTAATAGAAACTGCACTCACCAGCCTCATATGTCTCATGGTGTTAACTGCACTGAAATAGTCGTTTCTGACACTGCGACACATACTGTGATCTAAAAAATGGACAGAGGTGTAAAGCGTAGCTAAAAACAGCAGGAGCTCATTCCTCTTCTTGGGGGCCTATGCAAACATAACATAACTGGTTTGAAAGAATTGTATATAGAATGTATTTAACTCGCCTAACCGCTTAATCCACACAATACGCAGAGCCTATCCCGGGGTGAACGGGTGTAAAGCAGGGACTCACCCTGGGACCAGTTTGTGCACAGAACTAACAAAATAAAGCGCAGGTTATTAGTCCCAGCTGATGTGTTTGTATCAAAGTGGACATGTCCGCATACACAGGCTAAGGAACTTTACTGTGAATTTTAAATGGGATAGGGTGAAGTAGGCAGTGAACGTAGAATTTCAATTTTCACTGCCATTCTTCATGCCGATTCAGAGACCTGAGCAAAAGTCTGAATTTGGTCCCTACTTCTGTGCATTTTGACACATCGCACATTGAGGGTAAAGGGGAGAGTCTACACATTTGATTTCAAACGGCAAGACCTTGACCAAGCTTCTGCCCTCTCCTCCCATAATGCCTAGCGAGGGGGCTATGTATAGCAGGCAGAGGAAGTGTCGGGGGGCAAGGCGGCTCTTTCATCCTTCGTGTTGGTGTGCGAGTATGTACTGGTGTGTGTAGGAGAAGATGAATGGTGGCTAAGATAAATGCGCTTTGGACGCTATGCCACAGCCACCCCCCGCTGCCCCATGCACCCCAGCACCATGACATCAGAACAGAAGGGGCAAGCATCCTGGCTTTGTGGAGGGGGCTAATTTAATTTGTACCTTCCGACGAGGGGTAAATATGTTTGAACTGTGTGTGCGAGCGCCACATATGCGCCGTAACGTTCTCACGGGAAAATTAGCACGTAGCATCTCCAGTTCCGTTCGAAAGAAGCTAATTTGATTATTTCCTTTGCTTTTCCTGTTCTCGCCCTCCCCTTTTTTTCTCTCTCTCTCTCGTTCTCAGATTCCTCTCTCTCTTGCTGTCTCCATCTGTTCCATCTCTTTGGGGTTGCACTCCCCTTCATGGCTACATGTACACTCACACAAACACACACACACACACACACACACAGTTTCTGACATACCCTGGGGGTGGCCCCATTGACCTTCCTCGTGTCTGTTTGGAATCTGACGTAAAAAGTCTCGTTGCTAGGGACAACGGTTTTGTTTAGTAACAAATATGACCTCTCTCACCTCTTGGCGTATCTTGTGTATTATTTCTGTCTACTTTAGCCTGCGTGTATATAAATGACCACCTTTGAACAACAGCATCAGTGGTGACTATGGAGGTAGTGAATAGTACCTGATTTCTGCCTCTGTATATATAAAGAGCTTTGAAAACCTCTGTTAGCCAACACACTCAAAATATTTGTCATAAAAAAGCCACACCTAATTAAAAAAGCAACTAATAATGTATGTTAATAATGTTAGCAATATTATAATTTATAATTAATAACAATAAGATAGAACCCACAGAGACCTGGAAACACAAATGACAACAGAAAGGCCCAATCCAGTTTATCACAGTGGTGATTGACCTGTTGATGCTGTTTTCGATATAAACCATTTGACAATATACTGCTGGTATTAATGGACAATGATGTATATTACATTATCAGAAGGTTAAGTGTGGCATTTATATTTAGACTTTTTTCCCCCACACATTGTAAATCAAACTTGATTGGCTTTTACTTCCCAATTATGTTGGTTGTTAACCACTCCTGAATGCCTAACCATTTAAGCATTTCAAGCTTTAATTTCAAACCAAATCTTTGGTTACTATAATACAGAACATAAAGTCATCAAGAAAAATCCCTTCTGACTATATAATCTGAATATGTATTTGTATGCTATTGTTTGCACAACAATCAGTACATCCAGGGGGCAACTGGTGACAAATCAGAGCAGGACCTGGGCTGCTTTGCTTGTTCTTTTAAAGTGAAGAGGTGCTGATGTATCATACATATGCTTTTGCAGGCAAATTAGCTCTGTGACCTGGCAAACTACAGGTCATGACAGTTTACCGGACAAAAGCAGCCTGGAGGTACAAGCCGGGCTTGGCTGCTGGAATAGTGCCCCTTGCTGCAGCACACAGAATGCAGTTTACAATGACATTGTAATATGAATTTGGTTGTGACTCATTTTAGCCTGAAACAAAACATTTGCATTCATGTACTTGTGTGAAGAATGTTTCTGTCCTAAGGTTAGCTCATCACAGCATGCATAAACACAGAACTGTTTTTGTTTTACTTACACTATGTACCTTTGAATGAATAGGGCCGCCTAAACACACTCTCACATCTTTGGGTTATCTTTTCGTTTTGGCCTTGTTCCGTATACATGACCCCTCTGAACATGTGCATCAGTGAAGGTTATGGAGATGGTGAATAGCGCTCGATATCAGCACCTATAAATCTACAAGGCTTTGAAAAGAGCTCTCAGCCTGCGTGCTAAGGTGTCAGGGTGACACCTAACCTTTCACACCACCATGACTACAGGTCATCTTCCCTGACCTCTGCCAGGCCCCAGTGTCGCCCGATGACCCCTGGGCTCGCTGTGGCCTCTTGCAAGCAGCTGGGACTGATCGCTCCTCTGGGGCCCAGTGCTACCATCACCAAGGCTTCAAGTGTAGCTGCTAAGCCCACACTTTGTGTAAACACACATACACACACACACACACACACACGTGTGTGAATAAATAAATGAATTATAAGTGTAGTTCATCGCATTACATTTGAACATACTGTGGTAGCATTAATTTATTTATAACATGTGCAAATGACAAATTTGCAACAATAAAATATGAATTAGACATGAGACATAATTGTTTTTAATTTAGCTTTGTATGTGATTTTGACAATTGACCAAATATTGTGTTGCCATAACATTATGATAATATTACATTTATGCCAAAGAGATGGGGAAAATGTGTCATCGCATTATCCATCAATCATAATGACCCATGACCTTTAAATGCGGGCAATGGCTGCACTTTATGCAAGCAGACATGCACAGGTATCCAATATATGTTTTAATACATTTAAATAATAAATCAATCAAATAGAACTCAGCATGAAAGTGTTAATTTAATTTTTTTTTTTACAAATATACAAATGGCAAGTTTTTGTGTTGCATATATTTTATTATACATTTTTATAAACACTTACTGGGGACCACATTGTCTTGTTTAGCGGTAGGAAAAAAAGGGACAATTTGAAAGAGCAGATTCAAACCTGTCAATGATGAGAGTTAATCCAATCTAACCTAATGTGTAATTGTTAATGCAAACTTTAATAGTGCCACAAAATAACGGTAAAGACTTAATTATGATTTCTACATCGTACAGTTTAAAGTATTTTGATTCTGAATCCATAAATATACAAATGTAGTTCAACAATGTCTGTGAGTAAATGTAATTACTGTAAATTTGTAATGTGTAATAACATAGCAAATGACAATCCTAAATCTTGTCCTAGTGGTCAAGTAACTGAAATTCTTTCACCATTCACAGTTTTCATTAAGCAAAATGTCTAGCAAAATAGCATATTGAATAATAGCCTTTGACTCTCTGCTGTAAAATAGAGGAAAAGAAGGTTTCTCTCTCTCTCTCTTGCTCTCTCTCTGACCCTAAGTCTGACCAGGCTGGGCCTCTGACCTGCAGCTGTGTTTACAGTCAACACAGCCCCATGTTAGGACAGCTGGGGGAACAAGAGAGAGGCAGCCGCAGCAAAAACCAGCTCACACACGCACAGATACACATACATTAAAAGAGTATTTTATCACACTACGCATGAAAGCAGAATATATAGCACAGTTTGTATAGCAATATGTCTAAGTGCACCAAACAAAGCTAACAGCTTTCTAATAATAATGGATAATTCATTCATTTTAAATAAAATACAGGATTTAGTCTTATTATTGGGCAAATAACTCAAAGGTGATTTCGACCACTGACCTGAAGCAATTGGTGCTACTTTTTTTTTATTTTCTCAAAACACGTACTAATGCTCCACTAAATCTAGTTGGCTAGACTGCTCCGAGACAAGCACTGACCATGATGATAGATGCTGATGACACAGTCATCTGTTAGTGTGTATGGAAAGATGCACAAGGTCAAAACAACATCTGTCTGTCCTCCATGCTATTGTCAACAGCACTAAAGAAAATGACAGGTCAAAGGACCTTCTTTCCCACCAATGCATCAAGTTTCTCTCTCTTTCTCTCCTTCTCACACACTTGGAGGGATCCTGGGATCAACTTCATGGGAGCCTGCAAACCCCAGCATTTTTGTGGGGAGACTCCTGGTGCAAAATCTTTATTTAGATGCATGGAAACTTCAGCCGTCTTTGGAGACACATTTTCAGTGTTTAGCCTGTGAAAGTGACTAAAATCAACATTTCTTTTAGCGGATTGATAGTGAGCCTTTCTGATGGTCGAACCACAAACAGTCTTACAATGTAATTATGGCAAAATCAATTTGATTGAGCACTGATCTAATATTTAAACACAAAGAAAGAGAAATTGAGTGAATGTTTTATTATCTTTTATTCATGATGTTGTATTTTTCAACCTTGGCAAAATTCCTAGCATTATAATGAACCAGCAATACATGAAATGTTTATTTAGCACCATTAATATCAGTAATTACGACCAAAAAAACAAAAACAAAAAGGGTCAAAAGTAGTGTAACTATACCAAGGTTGACATGCGATTGTATTGATTGTTTCCAACTTAAGACAACGTCAGACAGCCAAACACAACCAGAGAAGGTTCCTTTGAAGCTTTTAAAGATATTGACACCTACTCATTTGTATTGACATAGCTCAGTTAGCATCAAGACCGTCACCCTAAGAGGATATTGACATCCCACTTTGAGCATTGACATCCCTGTCCTTTCTGCTGAGGGCTTTCATTTCATGCCATTTTCACACCGGCCTGAACTTTCTTTCTGCTCCTTGATGGAGAACACATTACTCAAAGTACTACATGTCGAAGAGGGACCCGTAAATACAAGACGAAGTGTTGAAGATGTCTGAGTAAATAAGAACAGTAAAGAAAAGGCATACGATGGGAACTGTTTAAAATATAAAGTGTTGCATAAATTATATTAAACCTTTTATATAAGACGTTAACAACCACTTTAAGAATTACATAGAGACCATTTAATATACTGAGAGAATACACCAACAGTTTACCCCCCAAAATATTTATCCTATTATAACAAAATCATCCGATTGCCCAGATGTAGATGACACCTGAATTAGACAGGTGCAGTGATGTTGAATCTAAACATCAAATTATTAGACCTTTTCTAGCATTGTAAATGTAAAAGTTTTCAACAAGAGTCTCATAATCAGACCAAATCTGAAAGTGATCTTATTAAGACATATGGGTCTGAAAAGGTCTACAGATATGTTTCTTCCAAACGCTAGAAAAAGACAGTTTCAACAAACCACAGTGAGACCTCCAAACACAAAGCAATGGTAAATCTTTCAAGAAGTGGCCAGCCAACCACAATTCCTCCAGGAGAGCAGTGATGACTCCTATAGGAAGTCACAACAGAACCCAAAGAAACATCTAACAACCTAAATGCTTCATTATCCATCTTATATCAGAGCAGCGGTCCATCAATGGAAAGAAACTAGGCAAAACAATGTACTAAAGGGAGTGCTCAAGGCATAAACTACTATCCAGAAGAAGGAAAAGATTTGAAATATGAGCCTAGCCATTTTAATAATGTTGTGTGGAATTATGAGTCAAAAGTGATTCTTTCTTAGAAAGACAAGATATCAGTCTGTGTTGTGAAATGCAAAGAAAACTGAGCTTTGCAGCAAGACAATGATCCAAAGAACATGTGCAAGCGCCCCTGTGAATGGCCCAAAAAGAAACAAATTGAGGTTCTGGAGTGGCCTTGTCAAAGTCCAGACTCAAACCCCATTGAGATGCTTTGGCAAGAAGTTGAATGAGCAGTGCATGCAAAACAGCCTCCAGTGTGGCTTTAGTCCAAGAAAATTCTGCCTGAAGGTGACTGTTGTCAGACAAAATCCTGTCCAAATCTGACTACAACCCAACAAAATGCTGTCCAAACCTAAATGTGGCCTGAAAATATTCTGTATGAACATGACAACCAGATTGTGTAGTCTAACAAAATTCTGTCCAAACCTGACCATTGCCCAATTAAATGCTTTCTGAATGTGATTGTAATCTGAAACAGTTCTCTCTGTAGCCTGATAACATTCTGCCCCAACATCACATCCTGTTCCTTTAGCACAAAACATCTGTTTAAATCTGAAAGTAACTTGACAAACTCTGTCTGAGATATTAGCCTGGCAGAATTCCATCTGAAACCCATTGTAGTCCAAAAACTCTGCCTTTATCCTACTGTGGCCCAGCAAGCTTTTGTCTGAACCTATTCGTAGCCCAACAAAATTCAGTCTGAACCTGAGAAGCTAACTTTCTAGCCTAACAATGTGCTCTCTTTGATCCCAAGTGTATCTAACAAAATTCTATCTGAGCCTGACTGCACGCAACGAGGTATCTGAACTTTATAGTAGCTTAGCGAGTCTTTAGGACTGAAACCACCATAAACCAGGTACTGAGTACACCTCCCCATCCTAACAGCAACTTCATTGTGCCAAATGAGAGCAAACTAAAACAAGGGTGAATGCCTACCAAAATTAATTAAAGGTAGAAGATGGACTAGAGAAATCCCAAATGACAATTTGAACCCAAATGCGGGGCTCACAAAATTGAGAAAGGCTGTCTGATTCTAAACAAAATGGACATAAATAATAATAAATAACATGAACTGTGCCTTTTTTTTTCTTTTGCAGCAACTCCTGTTCTAAATCACTTGAACTCTATTGCATCCAATTCCCTCTGCACTTCTGAGGAATTACAAAGGTTGCAGAGGTCAAGATACCTCTATTTAGAGGGCATGTTTCCTGGAACTGCAATGTGCCCAGAAGCCACTAAATTAATATTAAGTTTGGGCTGTGTTACTGACATTGCTGAATGATGAAATACAGAAGACAGAGATTTGAATTTCAGTGAAGAAAAAGCAAGGCTGGGGAGAGAGCAAGAGAAAGTGAGAGAGAGAGAGAGAGAGAGAGAGAGAGAGAGATGAAAAATTATAGTGATGTCGCATTATGTCATCTGAAAGCTTGGTTGAACATGCTGACAATGTCACAACAGAGGTCTCCTCAGCCAGACATTCCACGGCCTGTGCCCAAAGGGCGGCATGAATGGAGGCTTTCATAAAAGAAACCAGCAGGCAAGTTCATGGGAATTAAACAATCAGCAGTGTCCAGTGATTAATAATCCAGTCAGCTGGAAATATGAAATCTGTATTAAAGGGCGGAGATGGATCCAATTGCTTGCTTGACGTGAAGATCGATGTAGACAAAATATTAAACCTTTCGTAGACATAACAACAGTTGAAATGGATAAAATGGATGGAAATGACATCACTTCCTGGTTGCCCTGATACGGAGTCATGCTGATGCTCCGTTGTGGAAGTATTTTAGGTCAAGATGGCTGAACAGCTGCCTTCCTGGTGAGGAGCTCCATGAGGTCCCACTGATAAGTCAGAAGAAGTGATGAAAGGTCAGTATGCAGCACCGGGACCACTCTCCATCACTCCACCCTCACTCCAGAGGTGTCCATATACAACCAGGAGAGAGAATGAATGCTAAAAAGTGAACAGGAAGAAGAAGTTGAGGAAGAAAAAAAAAAGGAGAGGTGATTTGATACCCCCTAGTCGGCCATGCGGCGGTTTATAAATCCTCCCTCTACTGATGGCAGCTTTAAGCTTTCCTTCTCCTCACCCTGCAAACGGAAACGAGGGAAAAAAATCCCCTCCCTTTCCTTTTCGCAGAAGTTCCACACATCTAACATGATCCATTCCGGCGAGGAACGATGAGCTGACAATGAGTTCACACCACCTGCTCCCGACCTTTTCCGAGAGAGACGGGGCCCGGGCCTATTTTTAAAGAGACAAAGCTGGCCCTGGGTGACAGTTCCAGCCCAGACGCGCCTTTACCCCATGTGGGAGATCCATAATCACCGCCAGAGAACTAGGCGAAACAGAAAAAGAGAGAGAGAGAGACACAGAGAGAGAGAGAGAGAGAGAGACAGAGAGAGCTAGGTTCTGAGACCTGGCGCTAGGGGAAATGATGGAATATCAATATGGCAGAATGAGAGTTCCACATACTGGCATGAACACTGGGCTTCTTCCCCTTACTCACTCTAATGGACTGCTCCCGCTCAACACTCCATCTTCCTGAGGAGACACTGCTCTCAACAGTAGCACACAGGGAAGGCTCCAGAAATGGAAAAGATTAAATGTGTATGTTTAGCCTTCTCACTGCTGTGTGTCAAGGTATATAACAATAGGGATGCCTTGGAGGGGGAAAGGCATAAGAATGATAGGGAAGTTCGAGGACTTTTTTTGAGACCAGATCTATGTAGATTAAAGCAACTGTCTAACCAAATATAAAGTAATGTCACCAGTGATCTATCCAAGCTCCATGTTCTTTTATTGCAATCAATGCAACTTTTCGCTGTCGTTTCAACCTGTTTTAATTAGCTAAACAGTAGAACCTCTTTTCTAGAGTCTCAAAAGGACCTTTCACTGTATGGTTCCATGTACATTACACAATGGAGCCAACCTCTACAATTTTGGTCATGCTATGGTCTTTTACAGTGTCGTTTTAACCTGCTTTGTCTTAATTAGCTACATAAACACTACGTATAGCACTTCAGACTCAAAGCTATGTAGCAACTCATGTTGCAAAAACACTGTGGTGGTGAAAAATGTATGCATGTTGGGTAAAAATGCTATAATGAATGGGATTTTTGCCATGATTCTGTAAAGCTAATCAAACTTAGCAACAGTTGCATTGATAGAACACATCTGTGGGTAGAACAGGAATAGGTCAGCTTTATTACACACATAATACTTAGGGGCGTTCATATTGGCTTACTGAGGGTATTGCACACTTGTAGTGTGATGACATTATATTATTCCTTATTATTATTATTAACTTTTGAGGGAAGAGGGGGAACCCTGAACTGTCAGACTGAAATATGGGTGCTGGGGTAAACGCAGACTGTCTGAGCCAAACCGTCGTTCATATTAATTATTCATTATTCTGACACCTGGCCCGTTCCTGGCAGTCCAACACTCTCTTACCTGTGTTAACTCTGTCTCTTCTTCCTCCAGACCCAGGCGGTGTAAATAAAGCTGACAGGTGACTTCTGTTAGAGGAGCTGGTGTGTGCATGTGTGTGTATGACAGAGAAGGCGTGGTGCATCAGTGAGTGGGAGGCCACGTTTTACATGGCTGCCATGCACTTGGCAACAGTGGGTAGCTTGTTTTTCTTTTCCAAACTGACACGGGTCCTAAATGCTGATAGACATCTGGCACCGCACTGAGCTTGACAGATTATTTTTGAATGTGCAAATGGCACTTTTTTTTTCCTGTGTAAGTGAACATAATGCCAACCGGGTGACGACATGTGTCGCTTGCTAACAACAGCCCTCCAGAGATACAAAACTTTATGCAAAATGACATACTTAAGTTTACGAACAATAAAATGCACAGGTTGTGATATGCTGTTCTAAAGTTTAAAATTTGCATAGGGAATTGAACTGGACAATGCAAAGACTTTTATATATCATATTTAATATTGAACTTTTATTACACTTTCATAGAGAGAACTCAATCTATTCTCTTGCAGTCTAAGGATTTTTTTTTTCATATCATTTGTGTTTTTTAAACTTCTCTTTTATAAAAGTGGTTCCATAAAAGCCTTTCACTGGTTCCATGTTCTTTAGAGAACCAACTGTGGTTATTCTATGGCATCTCTCCGAAAACTACTTTTTAGCATCTTAATTTTTAAGACTCTGGCTGAGGTCAAGACAGAAGTGTTGATGTATTTTGTAATTAAAATTGCGTCCTAGAAAGAAACAAATCCCCCAAACAGCTATTTACAGTGTGTTTACTGAGCTCTTTTTAAAGAGACACTTAAAGTCTTACAGTCAGTATAATGGACATATAGAAAAGACACCACCACCTGCTGAGATCAAGCACTGAGGCTGCAACCGCACAAATCCAGCTAGCTTTGTGACTCTGTTTATACATTTGCTTTCTTACGCCAGGTTTGAAGTCTGTATTAATATTCGGCTGTCCCTCCCCTCTCGGCAGGCACCTGAAGAGAGAGCCCTTCTGGCAGGCAGATTATTTAAAGACTGATTGAGATGCCAACGTCAGCTGGATTGCCAGCACTGAGGCAATCAGCAGAAGATAAGGAAGCCTTACCTGTAGTGGCATTCTCAACCCACCTTGTCAGGAGAAGCCCCCCTGCTCAGGCTGATAACAGCCCGCTTTTAATGGCCACTGAAAAAGCAGCCAGTGGACGGACACTAAATATTTCCGGCAGGTTATCCTTGCTACTACTGAAGGAGAAAGTGAGAGAGCAGGAGAACATGGGGCTCTGCTATCCAGCCTAATTCGACACTGCTTTCGGGAGGTAGGGGTATATGTGGCAGTGGTGTAGTCCACATGATATGCAGGTGTATTCAATGTACCCTCCTGGAACTACAATTAGTATATTCATTTTAAAATATAATAATGATGCATAAAAGATTCCCAAGAACATTTCTCATACAAATATTGTGTCTATGCAAAGATATCAGGCTTTAGACTGTGCAGAACTTAAACCATAATCTTACTGGGATGCACATGTTGATACTCGGTCATGAAAATCTTCATGCACAAAACCATTTCATGCACAAAAATACACTCCTGCCACATTTTTTTCCCTTGTGAAAAATAAAAACGTATCACAGTATGCTTTGCTTTGCTGGCCAAAGATATTTGCTGGTTTGTTTTGGAGCAGGAAACATGAATAGAAACAGATTTACCCACTAGACTCACTAGAATCATATTGAAATACACTCTTGCAATGTTCTCAATCAACAAAAACACATGACCACTAAATTATCATTACAAAACTAGCTAACAAAATGTCTTCAACAAATGCAAACCTTTTCTTTTATTTTTAGTAAAATAAATGTCCCTATAATGTCATTATAATATTGTTTGGCCCGACAAAATCAAAATCTTGTAAAAAAATGAAACAATTAAGCTTTTCCACTCTCGTGTAAATGATTGAAGATCCAATATGTTATATCCTGGTGAGCTAATGCTAACATTTACTACCAATCTCCATAGGCTTATTGTACAATAAATATTACATACTAGTAGCCATGCTATGCCGCAAAGCTAATCTTTCTTACTATGAGCTAATGCTAGTCGCTGTGCAGATAGTCCATGCTTTCAGACTAGGCAACATAATTGGTTTTCAAATATGCCTATATAGGGCATATATGTTCACATTCACATGCATTTTGAATTCTGACCCATATAGCCATGCTGTATTTTTAGGTGCAATGGGGGTACTGGATAGACAGAGCAAAGCTGCATTTTTATTGTTGTTAACAAACACATGCATGCACACACACACACAGACCAGTGCTTTCCTTCTTTCAAACACTGAGATACTGAAAGAAAGCACACACATACAAGCCCTCTCCCACATTCTCCCAGCAAAGCTCTTCGCACTATAGGTAGGCCCTTCACGTGTCTCCTCTTCTGGCACATTACAATTAGCCAGGGATTCTCCTTCAGGGCAAAAATGTGTTGCTGTCAGATATGTGGGATCCATTTCACTGGAATTATTGCGGAGGGTGAAGGGGGGTTGTTCGCTCTCCATGCCCTCGTCTGGAACAGATTAAGGGCGCTCTCTCGCCCACAAGACGCTCTCTCACCTTTGGCACCTTCTTCTGGAACCCTCCTAAGCCCCCAACAACCCCCCTCCCTCCCCGACCCCTTCTGCCAGCAATAATGTGCCCCATTTGTTTGTTTTCTCTCCGCCACCCCGACACCACTCTCTCCACGGAGCCAATCGATTGGCTGCGAGGGGGTCAGCTGTGTTTGAGTGATTGTTCAAATGTTCAGGGCCAGCGACTCCATCAAAGGGGCCAATAAAGCCTCCCTCTCTTTGACCCCCCACCCCTACAATCCTGGTCCATGGTAGCCCCCGGTTTGTTGTGTCACATGTCTTGCCAACGTTGTTGGCCCGCGTGCAAGATTATACATCTGGCCTCCGCTTGCCAAGAGGGAATCCGTCACATTTCTGCCACCTTTTCTATCCCCTTCTATCCCTCTTTTTCACCCCTCCGCTTTCATGCCCTACTGTCTTTCTTTGAGCCTGCCCAACCCCCTTCTTTTTTCTTTTTTTTTTCCCGATACATGGTTTTGACATCAAAGTGGCAGAGAATATTAATCCTGGCCTGACCTATCCGCTCAGAGCGCAGGGATCAAGCCAGGGCTAAGATCATGCTTTGTTCCTCTAAGAAAGAGAAGAGGCAGTAAAAAAAAAAAGAAAAGTATGAAAGAAAAAGGGGAGAGAGAGGGGGAGATCAACGGCATAACTGAAGATGATGCTTAACACATAAATCTTTTTTTTTTTTAACAGCATACCATATTAGTTGAAAGCCTTCATCTTCATCTTCGGTCCATCTGCGGGTGCGTTCCTTGCTCATTTAGGCCATAGCACAAGCTGATTTTCATGCTTCCACACTAGAACTCAGCAGAGGCTAGGCTAATCAATAATAAGGGACTACAAGAAGACATTAGGCAAAGATTTGTATCTGTCGCTCAGTTACTTGTTTGAGTGCTGATATCTACATCAGGTGTGACATAATGATTTCATATTTGAAGTACATTGTCCATTTATCATTTGTGAACCCACCATACTGTGAACAGTATGAAAGTCTTCTCTGCATGTAACCCATTTAATCCATTCACCAAGAGAAGCAATGGGCAGCCAGGAACACAGAACGCAGGGAAGAGTGTGTGGGGACAGTACCTTGCTTGAGGGTACCTCAGTGGTACCACTAGCAGTCCTGGGTTTTGATCCCATGACCTTCTGATCGCTGGGGAATCTCCCAAACCTCAGCGCCTCCAGCTGCCCCTTGTGAAGGCTAAAGCGCTAGCATGCAAATATAAAGACAAAGAAGAATGTCAAAATCTTTAGAACACATGACCATCCTCCTGGAGACATTAAGGAATTGGGTGTCTGCAGTGTCTGCGGTGACTGCGGTCTCTGCAACCCTGTGCTTGTTTCTTTAAGTGCTAAAGCATCATGCTATCCCACTAGCCTAGCTTAAGCTGCAGCTGTAATTATCCAAACAAACAGAGTCGAGCAAAGCTAAACACAATTAACTAGCCGCTGAACGAGCGGCGAGTAAAATGAGACTAAGGTTTATACGTTGTGGTGTCAGTAATGGTGAAGGGAATGAAAAGAAAACAATTCAGAAGGTGACAAGCAAGTCCTGTGACCAAATATCGCAAAGGGTCAACAAGAATATGCGGAGGTCGAGCAAAGAAAAGGGACGTTTTTAGCATCTCATCCCAGTTTGGGTTTTCTGCCAGCTTGTGTTCAATGGTCATTAAAGGTGATTTCATAAGCGATGATAGCAATGGTGTGTACACATTTTATCATTCTCCAATCATCTGTTTGCAGCCCTGACACCTCTTTCTCCATTATGTCAGCAAGCTAAATGGTTTCACACACATACACATACACACTACAACAAGTACACCCACCCACACAGGTCCTCAGCAGAGAGATTCAGGAGGTGAAGGAGGGAGTGGGAGTGTGTGTGTGTGTGTGTGAGCGTGCTGAATGTTTAACAGTGTTCTGCACACTGAAACTGTCCAGATTCCCAGTGACCTCAACCCAATAAAAACAGAGACAGCCAAGGTAAAGTAAATCACAGCCAAGCCAGCGATGTGATGACAAAGTAAGACCCCCACCGTGTGAACAATTACACTAACAGACACTGCCACAAGCAGGGTGTACGCACACATACATGTCCACCATGGGTCTTTGCAATGATCGTGAAGCTTCATGATATGTCCATGCTCCCCCATGTCTCTGTGTGTGATGTGTAGCAACTTGACAGTAGCATGGCATCAGTCCTATGTCAGTGTGATTTCTGAGCTTGTTGGCTTTAGCTAAGCAGTGCATCTCAGTAGAACTGTAACTCAAGCGTTCTGTAGCAGTTTTATATAAAGGCTGTGAGTGGTCCAGTTAAAATAATGACACAATTTGACAACAATTTGTTTACAATTTCCCATTACACTCTCAAAAGAAGGGGTGGCAAAGGGGTTCTTTGAGCAATTTAATAGAAGACGCACTTTGTGAACCATCTTTGTAATTTTTTTTTTTTTTTTCTGGCAGATTTGTTTTTATTGTTTGGAGAACCATTTTAGTGGGTTAAATAGGCAATTGGCCAACATTAAGTAAAGTTTGAGACACAGTTTTAATAAAAAGTGTGTGTGGGTGGAGCATGAAAATATCAATTTCTGAAGTATTGCCACTAAAACTCAAATTTTCTTAAACAATTAAAAGAAGCTGGTTAGCACAAATAAAGTTAATGGAGGTCACAAATATGTGCTGTTCATTTTTCAGTTCACTACATTAATCATAATAGCAAAAATAGCAAAAACAATAGTTGTTGTTGTTATTATTATTATTATTATAGCATTTTCTCGTCCAAAAATTGAGTTTTTCATAAGTGGACTGTTACGTATAATTATACCAACATCATACATAACACAGGAACAACACTTTTCCAGCAGCGAAGTTGCGTGGCCGGAAATGACTAATCCTCTGTAATGAATAAAACATTTATATTACTTATTGGAGTTCGTGGTCCAAATTTCAGATGCTCTGGTGTGTCAGTGTGTCAGGAAAGAGGACGCAGTCAGCCGCTCTGAGTAATGACTGTTGCTTGGGAGAGATGCTTTCACTTCCTTTTGGAAAGGCTGAGACGTACCAGACATCAGATTCAGCACTTCTGAGGTCCACATTCACACTGCACTTCCCACACTCCCACACTGACGCTGGCTAATTAATTTCAGCTGATGGTCAGTATACCATAAATATAGCTAAGACTGATGAATAGCAGGAATTAGGAAAAACAAAGTGGGACTAGGTGTTAAAATGTGGCAGCTTTATGCAACTGCTAATTATAACAGTAGGGCTACAAACTATCTGTCAGTGAAGGTGTTACATAATGAAGCCAAGCAGCCAGATTTGAGCAAGACTGGCTGATGTAGGAGTTCTGGAGCACAGGGTTACACATGTTCTTTTTTAAAAGGGTACAAAACCTAAATAATGACAAACTTAATATTACACAATGCAGTAAAATTACCCCTTAACACAACCTGTCAAAATGTAATTATACAAATTATACTATGTAATAACCTATTTAATAACATAAATAGTCACACAATTACTATATTTGTTCGATTTACATTCTAAATTAAATTATACATTTAAACAAGACACTGATTAACAGTTTAGAATCAGCAGTTTTAGTTTTGCAGCTTATTTCAGTGAGTGATGAGTGGGAAATCATTACTAACACTGATTTCATGACACATATAACTGGTGCATATATACATGTCTCAGTCACTGCTATAATAATCTCCCTAATTTATTAATGCCGTTTCATGATATTGTTATATATTGAACAAATGTTAATACAGCGCCACTGACATTAAAAAGGATCTTATGGTATCCTGGAAATTCCAACATAAGCTGCTCATTATTACTCAGTGCTTTATAAAACAGGCCATTCAATGCTGACTGGTGTGTGTACAGTTAGCTTCTAAACAAATCAAATAGTAAATATCAAACCACACCATGATAGTTGTTGGTGTGGCTATGATAACTGTGAAGGGCGACTTACTAAAGTCTAGTGTCACGCTCTGACTTATCAAACAGCTGACAAATGCTGTAAGAAGGATTTTAGATGCAGAGGGACAGACATGTCCTTATAAGCATGCGCTCAAGTTCATAAGGAATGGTTGTCATTTATAAGCATGTAGGGAGCGTCTCTGAGGGGATATCCGAGAAGCCCCTATGTCACATCCATGCTCTGACAAACGTAGGTTTTTTTTTCTTTGGCCGCTGATGGCTATTCCAGCCGTGTCTGCAAGGCCTGACCGTGCATAGCTTACATACGGTCACCCCAATCACACGGCCACAGTCCAGCGCACCCGGCGCGAGTGCGTGTGTGACTCCACGAGGGTGGGAGAGCTTAGGCCGGAGCGGCCGGGTCACGGCCAAATGAGCTGGATCTTACACAGATGCATGATTGTGCTTGCACACACACGGTGAGAACACATGCACACATGGTCTAAGAAGTCAAAGGTCAACCTACATTTCTTTTTTTCCCCTTCATACAAACAAGTAGTGCAACAGAAACGCTCCTGGTGAACTTTGAGAATTTGATTAGCCCTCAAAAGTTGTCAGGTGAGGAAAGCTTTCTCATAAAAGTGACACTTGAAACCAGCAATTAGCACCTTGTTAAAGCACCTTAACGTATGTTTTTTTTGGTGTGAACCTCCAGCAAACACGGCAGAGGCTCCTCATCACATATGGCTGTACTCTCTCCAACTCGCTCACCCGTCCCCGTTATGGGAAGGCTCGTTTCGGCCAGAGCGCTCCACAGACATATGCAAACATTAGGCAGACATGTGGTGCGCTTTATGAAGAATGGCATCATGGGAGTTAAGGAGAAGGTATAAAACGCTGTGCGCGGACGGAGCATCTTATAATGTAGTTGAGTGTTGTAAATTTCAACCCCTAGGATGAGTTATGGACTGGGCTCAAGAGTGCACGGTGAATATGGCCATATCAAATGCATGGAAATACACTCCTACTGCGAAATGGGACACAACAGGAAATAGCTTAATGTTTTTTTTTCCTGGGCGAGAGGGGCCAATAACTGTCACTTCGGTTTAGAGAACCCAAGCACAAAGCTCCAACGTCTGCTGAAGAGTTCGGGATGGAGGTCTTCACCAGTAAATAGGCAGAAAGC
This sequence comes from Ladigesia roloffi, assembly GCA_037577295.1. Lineage (NCBI taxonomy): Eukaryota > Metazoa > Chordata > Actinopteri > Characiformes > Alestidae > Ladigesia > Ladigesia roloffi. The sequence goes on along the minus strand of JBBKCR010000038.1, from coordinate 4,716,547 downwards.
TCACACAGACACCCTAACCGGGATGCCTGTATCACATTCACACACACCCCACCAGCACTGGATGACAATCTCACCTGCGAGCTAATCAAAAAATAGTGGGAGATAGAGAAAAAGAAGTTAGAGAAGAGGACAGGAAGGGCGTAAGAAAAAAGAAGGAGAAGAAGAAGAGGGGACAAGGGAGTGAAGAGAGGAGGAAAACAAAGGAAAGAAGGCAGAGAGATGGAGAGGAGGAGAGTGAGGGAAAGAAGAGAAAGGAGAACAAGGGAAAGACGGTGGGGAGGAGGAGAAAGAGGGAAAAAAGAAAGAGACAATGGGAAAAAGTGAGAGAGGAAAGGAGGAGAAAGAGGGAAAGAAGACAGAGAGGAGGATAAGAAGAGAAGGGGGGAAATGCGAGAGAGGAGAGGAGTTAAAAGGGAAAAAAGACAGAGGAGAGGAAGGAAAAAATCAAAGAAGAAGAGAGGAGGAGAATGAAGAAAAGACATCTGTGAGGAAAATGAGGGACAGGAATCAAAGAGGAAGAGAGGAGGAGAGTGAGCGGAAAATGTCAAGAGAGGAAAATAATCAGAATCTGAGGCAGAAAACTTTATTGATCCCGGAGGAAATCGCTTATGTTCTGATTGTACAGAACAGGGACACAGAGACACGAACAGCATGAAATATACAGTCTAAATAAATCCAATAAAATTATGTAGCAAAAACACACCTTTATATAGACACAAATGGGTATAAATATCCAGATGAGTAGCTTAGAGTTACATTTAATACGAGAACTGAGGACAGACTGAGGGAAAGAAGTCAGAGAGAAGGAGAATGAGGGGAAAAGTCAGAGAGGAAAGGAACAAGGAAAGCAAGGCACAGAGGAGGAGAGCAGGATGATGAGGAATAGAGGGCAGATAAAGTGAGGGATGAGAGGCCACAGGAAGCTCATAAAGCTGCAGCTCTGAGGTCAGCACTCACACATCCACAGTGCTAAGAGGAATCATAAAACCTCAACAGCAGGCGACTCTCGTTAGTCCAGACAGATCAACCCAGGCACCGAGCCCCGAGACACACTGGACTCCAGCCCTCCAGCTGAGCTGCACACAGGAAGCAGAGAATAAACAGACTGGAAACATCAGTAACGTCAGCAATACAATGCACACACACACACTCACAATGTGTGTGCATTTACATTTAGATTCAGCCTCGGAAAGTCCCAGCAGGACCAGAATAGAGGTTTTACTGTTGTTTGGCTACAATAATTAAATGCAATTACATAACTTACACAATTACTGAGATGGATACCTTGTGACTCACTGTATATGTTCTGTACTGGAACAGTTGACTCTATTTCTATGGGTTTCAATGTGAAAAAATGTCCTCTTTGATAAAAATCTGTTGTCAAAAAAAGTACATCTTCTTTTAATTCTATAATTGTACAAATCAGGTAGCAATAATAGCCAAAATAGAGACGTCATGTATGAAAACTAAGTACACCTCATGAGTCAATGGCTTATAAAACCACTTTTAGCTTCACATGAACTAATTGACTTTGGTTTGACATTATCAGTCTCTCATATCCATGTGGAGGAATTCTGTGTTGCTCCTCTTTACAGACTTGCTTTATCTACTACTATTAATATTAATAATGATTAATACTTTTAAATATCACTTTTCTTTAAAATTTTATTTGATCTAATTACTTAACTTATTTTCTACTGTTTCTAATTCTTGTAGTAATTTAATTGTACTAATCTGTCTACTTATGTTTATGTAAAGTTGGAGGAGAACATGAGACTAAGAATGTCATTACAGGTAATTATGCTACATCTGTATATAACAATACGACTTCAGTTAATTGAGGTTTGTGAGCATTTGTAAATGTCCAGCTCTCAACAAATCCCACCACAGCATTTCAATAGGGTTGAGGTCTGGATTTTGACTCGATAATTCCAACCAATCCATTGTAAGTTTGCTGGCATGCTTGGGATCCCTGTCCTGTTGCATGACCTAATTTCAGCCAAGCTACAGTTGCCGGCCTTACATTTGACTCATTATAATGATTAGTATAAGAGGAGTTCATGGTTGACTCAATGACTGCACAGTGCCCAAAACAAGCCAAAATCTCCAGCAGCTTCCATGACAGCTGGAATGTGGTGCTTGTGCTGATATGCTGTGTTTGGTTTTCACCAAATGTGGTGCTGTGCTTTATTTCCATTTGGTTTTGTCTGACCAAAGATCATTGCTCAAGTCTTTTAAGGTTTGTTCATAAGCATCTTTGCAAGCCTAAACCATTTTCCTCACAACCATATCCAACAATCCAGTTTTTTTTCTTCTAATTTTACTATACCGAGCTCTAAAGAGTCTGAGATGTAGCTATTGGGTTTTATGTAATTTCTCAGAGCAATGCATGGTCAGACTTTGGAGTGAATTTGCTGAAACATCCACACCTGCAAAGACTGGCATCTGTCTCGATTGCTCTTGTGAAAAATCTTTCTCCCTGTGGAATGATGGCCGTTAAATTCTTTAGAAATGGCCTCATAATCTTTTTCAAATTTATATGGAAGTAGTAAGGATGTACTCAATTTTTTATACCATGTATGTGCATTTTCATGCCTCAGTGTTATATGGAACATGTTGTGTATCTGGGATTATATTTATTTTAAGACCTGCTAAAACTAATTCTAATATGGTGTACTTTCTTTTTTACATGACTGTATATGGCTATTTTTCAATGCCGGAAAATACATGCACCAAAAGTTCACCTAGAAGTTAAAAAACACTTAAATTAACTTAAATTATACTAAATCATTTTAAATTAACAGCTAAATACCCACTTAACAGGTTCATAAACATGGACAGAAAGCAGAAAGACTCGTGTCCTCTTTTTGAAGCACACCAAGTCTCCCATGCCCCCCTGTCCAGACTGCTACAGACATATGAGGAATACGAACAGCATGTGGAGGAGTGCATAGAAATGGCATACAGGGTGGATCAAGAGGCCAAAGGCTTTTTCTCAGTCGGCCCGTGTCCCCCAGACGTGTGTGAGAGGTTAAACAGAACCTCCTGACCAAAGGAGGATGAGAACAGGGAGGACAGACCACCTAGCTGCTTCAGAGAGTGACTGCAAAGGCCTCAGCCCACGCTGGGCCCATGCCGGCCCCTGCAGGCGCATAAATAACCCGGACGGGGGCCGTTCATCATCACTTATTGGTGTATGTACATGCTGTGGGTTTGTGGGAACATGATTGGTCGGTGCATTCATCAATCTGATAGGAATCGGTCCCATATAAGGCCATATAAATCATTAGTCTGGCTCGGGCCGAAGCCTCATGGCGCAGATAGTGATTATTGATGGTTTAATCCAACCCACGCATGTTTGCATTCAGGGGGAACTGTCTCAAAAGCCTTTTTATTATTGTCTTCTATCTATCTGGCTTATAACATCACTATTAGGGCTATTTTCATAAAGACCCCTCATTATTATCGCTACAGAGTGTAATAATAAGACTCGGGTAAGGCTTTTCTTCATTGAACTGGGACTTATTTTTACGTTATAATTCATTCCACGATTAAAAAAAAGCAAACCCAAACAATTTCAATTGCATAGGGTGGAATGTGAAGATAGCCAGATAAGTCAAACCTCCCCCAAAGGATTCCAGAAAAGAATCAACAAGCAAAAAAAAAAGAAAAAAAAAAAAGGACAATTTCAGGAGAAAGATGAGATGCAACTATCCAGATCCGACTCCTCCTCATAATGAGCTCTGGCATCCTGGAGGTCCTTCGGCCTAATGCCTCCCTTTCTCCTCCGTCTGAGTGCACGGCTGCGCGTGTTTTCTTTCCTCCTGCTTTTCTTGGGTGAAGTTTTGCAGGATGCTTTTCAAAAAAGGCCCTGAGGGTAAATACTCTTCTCCAAAAGTAAACACAGTCACACTGACCTTGCCAAGAGAACACTGCCGCTGACAAGCCGTGTTGTTTTAAAACTCTGCCTCGCAAGGGTCATGGTTATATCTAAGCTTCTTTTTTCCCCCCAAATTCCCAACAAAAAAAAAATGGTTAATGCTTTATGAGCAAGCGTGCCAAAACGAGGTAATTAACCTTTTCAAAAATAAAAAGATCTACTGTGTTTTACCAAGCCGCCCCGAAAACAAGTTTTACTGAAGAAAAAGTCTGCGCAATGATGGAAAAGGCCTGGGGAGAGCAGAGGGGTGAAAAATTCCTCACCAGTTTATTTAAGGGCCGGATATGAGTCAGTTTAAAGGCATGTGTTTTTGGTTTAACACTGGGGTCAAAGGTCAGCGGTCCTTGGCTTGAAGTGAGGCTGGTCAGTTCTTCAGACTTGCAATGCGATAAGCCTCCAAAATACCTCAGAGTGACTCCCTTGTGTGGTCAAATGCGTCCTCCAACACACACACACTCACACACACACACACACACACACACACACACACACACACACACACACTCACACACACTCACATGCGCACACACACACATGGAGAGGTGTAATGTTATGAGGATCATTACTAGTCAGTCCACAGCCTGCAACTTCTCCTCTGACCTTTCCTGTCACTGAAACCAAGGGTTAGATCCACTTGACGGACATTTTGGCCCGAAAAAGAATGCCTGGAACAGTTTCTGAGTTATACACGGGAGAAAACGATCCAAGGGAGTTGTTTAACTGAAAATATGTCTGAAAACATGTCAGGATGAGACACAATATTATACCTTATGATTTTACTATGAACCTTTTCAAATTCCAGCATTAGGCTTATAATTCAGTAACTATGATGTACTGGTAATAGCAGTAAATTAAAAAAAGAGACAAATTGTTACTAATCATAGACTAATAATTTGTTGTTGTTGTGTTTTTTTTATAATACAAAATGCAAACAAACTATTTAAAAATACTTACAACTGCAGGATAAGTCCCCTTCCCAATAGGATTACAAAAGAGATAAAGAACAACAACAGTAACAACAATAACAACAACACAAGGACATTTTTGGCTCCCGAGTGCCATTACTGGCTCTTTTATCAGGATGTCTCGAGTTTTATCCCTGGCGATGCCATCTGTGGTGGGGATTCCAAGAGAGCATAACTGGCGCGCTGAGGTCCCCCTCCCTCTCCCTCCATCTTTTGGACGCGGGCAGTTTGAAAAGATGCGGTGGCACTTTGTGAGATTTGGAGGAAGCACATGCTTGCCTTCACCCTCCCAGCTTGAAAAGATTGTGTGATTGGGGAATGGGAGGAGGGGGGGCATGATTAACTAATGAGGAAATTGAATAAAAATAGAAAAGAAAGAACTAAATTTTTTTTTTTTGGCTCCTTTTTCATTGATTTTATAGAGTTTCTCTGTGATATCAACACGTTTGGACATTTTCATGTCAAATATATGAAATATTTGAATAAAAACTTTAATTTTCATTGAATAAAACGACACAGACCTAAAATGCCATTACTGTTACTATTTGGTGTTAAAAATGCATTCACGGCTCCTGAAACACTTACTCTCTACAAACACACATGAAACTCAAGTATCATTATGAACCCAAATCATTTATTCTTTGCGTTTGTAATGAAATTAATTCCAGGAAAGGAAAAAAAAGGCTTTATGTACCTTTTTTATACATAATAGCAACAGTTTATTGTGTTTGTTAATATGATTATACCTGTAGGACTGATACTTTCCAGGCAAGATATATGTAAAAGATTTGAATAAAATGCATTCAATATTAAAAAGCAATGGTTCCAGAAACACATCCTCTAAAAAGTCAGGTGAAGCTCGAGTATCACTAAGGAGCCAAATCCTAAATTAATTGCATCTGTTATACAACGATAATAAGAAAACTGTACTTATACTATGCAACACAGTAGGCCTTTAACTGAGTGCCATCCTTGTGAATACAATCAAACAATTACTGTAAACAAACGATCGTATAAGACATTTTTAGCATTGTTATGAATATGTATTCAAACAAATGTACACAATTGCTCAAAATAAGCCGGCACTAGACTCAGTCCCAGCATTGGGACTCCTCTCAGAGAAGTAACCTTTAGGGAGGAATCACAGATGTAATTTCCTAGAGGAGTTCAGATCTTAGCAGGAGATGCTGATATAGAACACCAAAGGGTGGCAACAGAGACTATTCTTCAGAAGTTCTGTTACTGTTTAATAAGTGTCTCATTATTTCAGTGGCTTATTGTGGAATACAGTTTTAGATCCAGTGCAGCTCATTGAAAGCTCGTTCAAAAATGAAGCTTTTAAACTGATTTAACTGCAGTATAATCACATGTCTGGGATTGTGGACTTGAAATTGATTTGATTATCACAGCAGAGAACATGTTGCGTCCATTTTCTAATCGCTCTATTTCATTAGTGGCTGTAGTGTTGCAATGATGTGAAAACAAAATGTATGGAAACGTGTAAAGCTGGAAATCAGCATCCACATTTCTAGTCATATACCTTCATCCCTTCATTCTTTTATCTTTCGCACTTGATTTATGAGTAAACACACGTAGAAACATTATTTCTGGTCAAGTAAAGGGTAGTATTTATGTGAATTCACAGAGACTACATTTATTATTAACTAAAAAAAAAATTATAATAATAAAATAAATAAATAAATGCAATAAATATAGCAATAATAATAAAAATACCCTTTTAATGTAAAAGCTCTATACAGAATAAATGTTTTTTTTAATAGAATCATACATTTAAGCCACTACACATTACGGAACCTTTATTTTTTGGAGTTAGATGTGCTTCTGAAGTGGAAAATATCCAAATCATGATAAAAGAGCCAAACATACAAGCGGAATAGAAATGCCTGTTAAGGTTCTAACTAAGTCCTACACAGAGGTGATATTAATCCCTGCAGGCGTATGTGTGTGTGTGTGTGTGTGTGTGTGTGTGTGTGTGTGTGTGTGTGTGTGTGTGTGTGTGGAGGGCATCAGGGCACATTTGTTGGCCCCCCAGTGAGAGGTAGGGTACAGTGTGTGTTCTGGGGGTGGTGTTTGTCACGTCGGGGAATCTTGTTATATACTTGCTGTTACTCACCACTGCGATAAGTCATCGTTATGGCGCTCCAACCTGGCAACCCAGTGATAAGGGAGCCATGTTCAATCACAGCGGCAGCTAATATTTCAAATTCCATATTGTTCGCCTCCAGCTGGAGATACCCCTCCAACCTCACTCTCTCCCTCTTCCTCTCTCTCTTTCACACTCATACATACATACGCGCAAACACACACACACAGCAGTCACAGAGGGGAGGGGAAGAGGTCTTCTCTGCTCCTGATGAAGCTCTCTAGGGGCAGAGTCAACATTAACTATCCCACAGTGCCACTGTCACAGCCAGAGACGGATGCTAACGTTCAGCGCTACAGACCGACACACAGTGGGGAAGAGGGCTGAGTGTGTGTCAAAGCAAGGCAACTGTTCAACTCACATTATCAAACGTGCAAGGACGGGCCAAGGTCTTGCATATTTCACTCGACTCGGCAGTTTTAGGGGGTTTTTTTAGTTAAAGCTGATTAGGAAGTGCCAAATTAAATTAATTTCTAAAACAGGACTTATCCGAAACAGTGATACTACTGAAGTAATATTAAATTAATATTAATATTTTTAGCTACTTATAGGTAGAGTTTTTAATATTGTATTCACATTTTACTATGCGGTTTTCCTGGCTAATTAGATAATAGACACAATAGGTAAAGAATAGCACTTCTGACTTTATTCATTTGTTTCAAACCTGAACAATTGTTTCATGGCCTGCAGAACTGCTGGAATATATCATCCGACACTTGGGGACTAGTTTTAGGTTTTCTCAAATTAAAAGTGATTTGACTGCTTTTTTGCTGAAAGAAGGTTCAGCTGTTTATTTGCAGTTCATTTGCTAAATTTTTTTGTGATAAAGAAATTAATTGTTTTAAGTTTGAAAATATTTGTCAAATTAGAGTAAAAGCAGATGCTGATAGATGTGCATTTACATAAATTATGCCACTGTCATCTGTAAGCAGTGACTGGATTTACCAGTAGTTACCGTATTATTCGGCCTAAAAGACGCAATTTTTCTTCCCTAAAACAGGGGGGAAATGTTGGTGCGTCTTATACATTGAATATACATTTTACCTGCATTAAAACTGCACCTAACTTTGTGTGGTGCTTCTCGCAGTCCTCTTTATATGCTGTGTGTGCTGCAGGCTAGATTTGTGGTATGTACTGTTGCTATGGAGACATCTCTGACCCTCGTGACAAAAACAAGACGAGACGCGACGTTAATGCTGGTCATGTGACGATAACGAAACGAAATCTATAAAGTATTTTTGTTGACGAATAAGAATGAGACTAAATGTGGTGTACAATATAAAAACTGTGCTAAAGTGTCTCTTCATTTTTGTTGACTAAAATGAGACGAGACGTTATGTATCTAGAGTGGACAAAAGTTTTGGGACAACCCTTTTCTGGATTTTCCTCCTTGAAAATTGGGTGCGTCTTATATTCTGGAGCGTCTTATAGGCCTAAAAACACGGTACATATATATTTTGTATATAGACAAGATTATGGGTTGAGGATTTGGGGCAGCTTTGGGCCTGGTGGTTAGGCATTTGCCCCTTTAATATGGAGGTTGTGGGCTTGAATCCTAGGACTGCTAGTGGCACCACTGAGGTAACCGTGAACAAGCTACTGTCCTCACACACTGCTCCCCGGGGAGCTGCATCTCTGGCTGCCCACTGCTTCACTTGGTGAATGGGTTAAATATGGGAATATTTACATTTACGGCATTTAGCAGAGGCTTTTATCCCGCCTTCCATGGGGAGACAGTCTCCCTGGAGCAACTTGGGGATGAGGGTCATGCTCAGGAACCCAGTGTGGTATCTAGGCTTCGAACCCATGACCTCTTGGTCTAGAGTTAAATTTTCGACCCATTAGATGAGCACCACCCCATTGCAGATTTATGCAATGCTTCAATAATGCAGTTTTTTATATACAGCTGGACTTTACAGTGTCCCAAATTGAGCATTCCACCATCCACAATTCCTGACTAAAGCTAGAAAGTCATGCATCATCACATTTCTGCAGTTCCCAAGTGGCCATGACTTAATCCGCATGTGATACCGAACTCAAACTGAACCCAAAGGATCAACAGAACGTTACCTTAAGATCAAAGTTTTGTGTGTTTAATATGAAATTCTGTTCAGCAGTTAACTCTAAAGCTGTAGCCCGCAACTATTTTTGGAGGGGGAGGAGGATTACCCCCCGCCCCATCATCCATTACTTCATATACAGCATTTAATTTATTTATTTTGAATTTTTTTTGCAGAGGAACTTAGCATTAGCTTAATATTCCAACAACAAGGCATGCCGATAGTCCCCCTCTGTCCAAAGCCGGGGAGATTGGGACCGGGGTGCTGCAGTGCTGCCTGTGTTTATACAGCTTTAGGAGACGGCAGTTTAGCAGGTGCATGGTGCTGTAAGTACAACCGAAATCCAGCGCTAAGAGGATTAAAGTAAGGATGATATCTTTCTAGTAAATAACGCTTCGTGACGAGAGAGAGTGCAAAGAGAGGGAGAGAAAGAGATACTGAATAATGGAGCTTCCATTCTGCAGCTTCATCCCATCCCGCTTTTGAAAGACAAAAAAAATGAGAGTTTATATAAATAAAAACACAGGTGTTAAGTCCCCTGCAAACAGGAGCATTTAATGCAGTTGTATTTGGAGGGTGTGTTAAAGAAGATAAACACATTTCTAAACAGACTTGTTTTTTTTTCTTACTTTAATCCATAGCTACTGCGCACGCATGCAAAATCAGAGTCATCACTTTTCACCCCCACTGCTCTTTTCCTTTCCTTCTATCTACACTAAGATTGGTGCAGAACCCACAAATTAGTTGATGATAATATAATAGGTAGTGTTTATTGGCTCTAAGCCTCTAAGGCATGTCACTGGACCCCCCACCCCATCAACACCACCACTTGTTTTATAGTCTAAACTTTGTGCTAAGCCTGATTTTCGATGATAAATGGTGTAATCTCTTGGCCTGGTGGCCGCGGTTTCCGTGGTGGCCCCTCATGTAAAGTTATACCAGATTGGGGTGGGCATTTAAACTCCTCCTCCCATCCCTCCAAACGCGTTTTTCCACAGTTTTAACCTTGCACACGGCCTACGCTTTTTTGATGCTGGTAATAAATGCTAGAATATGGTCTCTTAGCCTGGTGGCAGCAGCTTCAGAAGGTGGGTGGCCGTGTAGTGTCACAACACTGGGCCCAGTGTGGCACATTTTGACCATGAAAGCTGAGCTTTTCTTTTTATTACAGAGTCTCTCAGAGCATGAAAAACGTCCTTGCTGGGTATCAGTAGGCTCCTCTGTAAAGGAAAGAAAGGTTATCGCACTCGCCCCATGTCAGTCCGGATAATAAGGCTGAACACCTGGGCCCTGCTCTCGATGGCCAGCCTTTTGCTCCTCCTCCTTTCTCAATTCCTCTTCTTTGAAACCCCCCCCCCCCGGCCACTTTTTCTCCTCTTTTTAATTTCTTAATTCCACAGAGGCACCCTGCATGACTACCTGGGGTCCTTAGTTGCTCACTCATGGGGAGCGAAGTGCTGGATGTTTACACCTGCTAGGTCCCGCTCAATGCCTGGGGGTGGGTTAGGGCGGCCCGACTGGCTCCGCCTCCCCAACCCTTCTCCCAAAGGTAACAATCAGCCCGTAGCAGGCCATCAATGGGCTCCCCAGCTGGGAGCCAGTGCTCATTGAGTGGAGAGCGCTTGAGGAGAGTGGAGGGGATGGCGAGTCGGGTGACTCCAGTGGCCAGAAAGTGTCTGGGTCGGGTATACTGCTGATTTCTACGAGCCGACCGCCTACAATGAGGGTAATTCCCAAACTGCTGAAGTGGAGAAGGGGGGCGGCTCTTGCTTGGAGTGTGTATCAGAGACTTGAGGGCTATGAAGAGGTGTCTGTTACATAGCGGTTCAGATTTAGCAGCAGGAACTATGTTGTATAAACACAATAGATGCAGGTCATATATATTACATATACATAAAATGTGTTCAGTTTGTTGGATACTGAAGTAAATCACATGTAGTAAAGTCAGTTTAAATTGGTCATTTACATTATACGCCAACAAATAAATATGCAAAAAGTTAAATGAAGAATTAAGAATCCATTTGATTTAATGTCACCATAGGCAACTTAGCATTTCTTATTCGAAACGTTTGTTATATGTACAGTAGAAACATGCATTTCTCAGTGCAATTACATTCTTTCCTTGCTGTCCACACACATGCCGAGGTTAATATTGAGTTTTTACACCAAAAGTTAGTAAATTCTTGGAAGTGTAATGTGCAGATATACTGTAAACTAACAGTGCATTTGCATATTGAAGGAAATGAGCTTAATGTGCAAAATACAGTATGAGGTAGATGAAGGCGATGTGCAAATAAAGCTTAATGCGCAAAGAACTACAGTATGAGGTGATGATGCCCATTAATTATACTCCTGTCTGTTGTTAAGGAGTAAAAGATTAACAATAAAAATTTTTCCAGTACATTACAATGTAATAATGTAATAAAACAAGCCTGTACAAACATCAACAACAGTTCCAGTTTTAAGCCATAACAAAACAAACCCTTTTTGATTTACAAGCATACATGTAGTACAGACTGAAAGTTTTGAATCCAGACTTTGGGCCGGATTTCTCTCCTTGTTACTAGGAGCAACGAGCGAGAAATAATTAAAGAAAGAAGAGTCATTTAGAGATCTACACAATGGGACCTAGGAGGGTTAATGATAACACTATCACACGGCTAAAGTCATCAGTGGCAAGACAGCTAGGTTACTGCTGTTATTACTCCTGTTTCATTATGTGACATGATAATTATAGGTGAGCTTATGTGCTCAGACCTCACGTCTTAATGGTTGGAAAGCTGTCAGTAACCACTTGAGGCTTGTCAAGAAACATTTAGTGTGGGACAAATGAAGCCGACATGGGCAGCCTTCCAAAACCTCAGTCAGCTGGGACACGTTTTTGCTCAGTCACACTCTAATTCGGCTGAATATGTTCATGCGGCATACAGCCACACTGGAAAAAATGCTGCACTGGTTTTTCAGAGATTTTCTTTAAGGACACCTACATAGGTGCATCATGGCGCATGCATTAGCATTTAATTAAGGAGTTAAAAGCAGCAATTTGAGTATTTATCAACAGCTAGCGCCACAGAATTTCTTGAAGCGAATGCAATATTTAATATATTGAATACATACTCCATTTATATCACTGCCATGAAACAATCTCACCAAAGAAAGGAACTTATAGACATCTAGTTTACCTCATATAAGTGTTCTTAGAAGGATCCCCACCTAACTAATATAATATGGCAAAGAATCTAGGAATACTACTTTGAAAGCATCAAAACCTCCCAAAGAACTTGTATGTGGGACATAGTGTTTAGAACTAGGCCTCCTGATGCTTTTAACAGTGTAATATTTTAATGTTACTTTAGGTTTTAATGTTTTTATATCAATCCAATGCGATACACTTCAAAAAATCTTTCATTTTGCTCATATTGACATACATTTATTTAGTGTTTATTTAGTGTACAGGCAAAATCCAGAGTTGAGATGCAAGTATTCATACACACATTACTAGGATTCACAGACAAAGGTTTTCAATGAACTTATTTAACATTAAAGAATGAGAATACATATATTTGCAGCACAATTAAGTGTAGGAGAAACAAGGAAACACAAGAGGTTATTAGGAAATGGCAGACTTGACATGCAATATTCACACTGTGGCATTGTTTTTTCTTTGCAGGACGAATAAGACACAGTCAATAACTTCACTCTGTCTCAGACATTCTTTGCTAAAATAAGGTCATTTTTTCCCTCTGTAACCACAACTTTTAACCTGTGACAGAACTGAAGATGACAATTGGTTAACTAAAACATAATCACTCAGACGTCATGAGAAATTTAGCCACAGAGGGGTTAATTAACCTTTAATCATGTTTCTGTCACCTGTTGTGTGATTGACACATTGCCTAAACAGCATATTACCACTCTAAAGGGTGAAAATCGTACACCACCATTAACATTGCATAGAGAATAGTATGTGAAGTATGAAAGTTGACTTGTGCTGCAGGATTTGCACTTAAATTGTATTCAAAGCATAAATAAAGGTAAATGTAAAAAGAGGAAAGTGTATACATTTGCAACAAACTGTCATCTCAGGGCTCCAAGGCATGTTTGGGCTGAATAATGTTACTGAATGGTAGAGGAGTAAACGTAGGTCAAAAGTATTTACAATAAAATTTACTTCAAAGCCAATAATTGTTTCAGCTAACAATGAAGATCTAGAATATGAATGTTAAAAAGGTTCTTCAGTGATGATGCATGTGTGTATGTGGCCTTTCGATCAAATGTTATCAATTATTTGGAATATTATTTTCACAAAAAATAATCTATTTTTAAACAACATAAGTTAGTCTGTCCACTAGTTTTTGGCAATATTTGTTTTGATACAAAAACATTGAAATGACGAGGAAACCCGTGTTTAAAAAGCAGGCACCTCGAACAGGAGTAACTGAAATAGCACAAGGTGTTTCTTGTGGAGCAGCGACAGATTCATGACCCAAGCTAATTTGGTCGCAACCCCAGTAATGCCCCCCTCCCACCATTGATGTCTCTTTCATAACTTTTTTCCTGGGCACACACACAGACTGCACACGCACACCTCTGTGAACTACAAGCGGTTCTCTCTCCTCGGCTTTAAAATGGGCTGACAGTGCTCTTTAATCCATGGGGTTTCAAAGGTGCTCTCCTCCGTGAATACAAAACACACAGGTTTCTGAACTTTTGATCATGGTTGAAGGGGGAAAGAAGAGCAAAAATGAAGTCTTCACAGGCCGGGTTCAGTCACAGTTCATGCTAGGTCTTCGTGCCTCTCATCCATAAGACTGATTTTCTACCTCACTGGAAACAAGGCAAAGCAGCAACAGGACTGCGCCAAAGCCCAATCTGTAAGATCTACACTTTTAATCAAACTCAGCTGCAACTCACATTGCACATTTCCATGATGCCACTTAAGATTACAATTGCATTAATCAAGCTTTAAAAGCAACCAGCAATTGACATATAGGCCTGCATGCTTCGCCCAAGTGTCTCTCATACTTGGATGGTCGCTGAATTAGGGAACGGAGCACATGATTTTCATTCCATCGCTTTAAACATGTCAAACCATTTGAAAATTGCTGAATGTTCAATTTTGCTGCTCGCTAACAGATAGGAGCTGGTTAGCATTAGCATAGCTAGCATGACAACTGTTCTGCCCACCAAAGAATGAGTCTGACTCTATCTAACCTATTCTCCGACACAAGATTAGATGAGAATGCTTAACTCCAAGCGCCAGGTGAACAGAAATTCTTTAATCTTTAATTGTGTGTATTTTGAGTTTTAATGGGATTTTGTAGACAGTCTGTAAAGCTTGTCCAACCTCACGGCAGATGCTATGATGGAATGTATTTGTTTACATGGCATGGGCAATCTGGGACCAATATATAGCTCATATTGAGACAAAGCACAAAACACAAAGCTTAACAATACCATTTCTAACACATTAATCTGAATCATAAAACATGAAACAGTTTAGCACTACATCGATGGGATCCGACCAACAGGTTTCTGCTCCATATGCTAATCTCATTGCGTAATGACTGCTCATAGGGTGGCCTAGTTAATGAGGTTCATTAATAAAATGTAAGGAGGTGCTGAATTTGTCCATTAGCGGGAGCCTGCATTTACTGTAACAGCCTGTTAAACAAGTCGGGAAACGCCCCTCCATGGGAAAACAGCTGGTGTAACGATGGAAACACTTCTCATCTTTTTTTTTTTTTTTTCAACTTTCCCTCCTCCTCCCCACTCTCTGTTTATTTTTCTTCTTCTTCGACCGGTCATGAACATCTCTAAGCTGGACGCTCTGTGGTGTTTTTTTTTCTATCCTCTCTCGCTTTCTCATGTTTGGTTCCGTGAGAATTTTCAGGGGATGACAAGTAGTGTACAGTAGCCGGAATGTGGGCTTGAGAGAGAGAGAGAGCGAGAGAGAGAGAGAGAGAGAGAGAGTTGGCTGAGCCCTGTGGATGTTGCCACAGTAGAGCAATCTTAACACTAATGATGCATGCTGCTTCCTCACTGTTTCCCCAAAAGTCTCCTCACTTGTTCTCCAGCACATTCATGTAACAGTGTGTTAATGAAAGAAGCTTGACATGTACATGCTGAGAAATGAGGAGGAGGTTCATTAACAAATGACAAACAGGCATGAAAATACTCTCTTCTTATTTTGCCTGAAGTTGGCTTGATACCGCAGCTCTCTGGAATAATGAAAGAAGTGTTTTTACCCAGCAGTTATTGTATTAAGTACAGTCGTCTATCTGGTGCTTCTTTACATTTTGAAAAATGTTCCTCACACTCCTTCACTTAAAACATTGTTTTACGAACCATTCATTGAAAGATACTTTGAGGAACTAAAAGTGTTCCTTGTGTGGTGTTGCTCTGTAGTACCCTACTGAAATCTTTATTTTTAAGACTGCGTAAGTGTGAAATGTCAGGTTTTTGTATTTGTTGGAGTTTGTTCAGGTTCAAATTTCAGCTTCATTTCAAATAAAGCCTTTTGTCCCTTTATGCAATTTGCCATGAACTGTATTTTTCCTTTTTCATCCACATAGTCTTGATTAAAATCAATTTTAAAAACGTTTCCTATTTTTGGTTTCAATACTCTTCATGTCCAACATTGTTATAAGAAGACATATTATATTTCTGAATGGAACTGTTCATAAAGTCTGCCTCCTTACTTTTGCTATCTTAAACATTTTTAAAAAAATCTGGCACATTGGAATGACTCATGATGTTGGCAGTGGGGTCCTCTGAAGTCTTCTAAAAAAATATATAGTGTACAATTTATACAGCCTAAAAACTTGAAATATTGTTCAAAAACAAACATAATTTGTGAAAGCAAAGCAATAATTGGTCTATTCATCTTTTAATATTGTTTAGTGATGATCTAATGATGCCTGTGAGTTTTATTACAAAGTCATTGAACTGATCCAGCTGTAGAATTTTAATCTGTCTCTAGTTGAGGTTGTCTGCTCTGGCCAGAAATTTCCCAAGTTAGAGATGGGTTGGGGTTTTAAATTTGATACTTTTGGTCAGGTCAGATAAATATGAGGCAGATTACGAAAGCGCAGAGAAAAAAAGCAATGATTAATTGGCTGCCAAAAGAGAGCCGATCAGGAAATCTTTTCTTGCTCTCCGCATGAAAGGGTCATGAAGGCCACAGGTTTTTCATTGGCGTGACCTAAAAGTCAAGAAGTCACTGTAGACGCTCAACTGTGAAAAAAAAGCATTCCAGCTGCTGCACTGCTGGGCTCAAATGAAAAGTTGAACGTTTATCACAATCATGTAACATTTAACCTTCCAAAAAAATGTCTTTGATGATTTCTCAACATGGCAGATGTACTCCTTGGGCCCAGCCCAATCTGGGATGAATCTCAGACATCGTCTATTTCCCCCTTTTCTTCTATTTTGGTGTTTTGGACAGGGGAGGGGGGTGGAGCTTTTTTTTGGGGTGGGGGGCTTTAAGACATCACTACGTCTCTCGTCCAAACGCTTCAAAAGATTACAAAAGTGAGTCCTGGAGGCATAGTTTTTAATAAAGCGCGGAGTGAGGGTGTGTGTGGAATCTGACTGCAGACTTTTCGAGAATGTTTATTAAGGGGGTGTTGGGGAGGTGTTGAAATGTCTGAGGGGTGAGAGGGCGGCAGAGTGGGGCTCTGTGGCTCTGCAGCATGTGGGCAAAGTCATCGCTTATTTGCAGATGTTATCGGGTCACGGCTTCGGCAAAGCCCGGCCTTTCCCAGAAGACACACAAAAAAATCGCCCAGATGTTTAAGACATCACACAAGGGATCTTTAACTTTACATTTGGATATGGTCCTAAAACTACACACTATGGGCTTCCTGGACATCACATCTTTGCAGTGTCCACTATTCACACAGATTTGCCTACTCTCGACATGAACGTTTTAAGAAGTGGAAGCATTTATAAAACATACATTTTAAAAAATGAATTCACACTTGGAAAATTGATCTTTTGAGATTATATATA
>JBBKCR010000038.1:4650367-4671659 GCA_037577295.1 Ladigesia roloffi | reverse complement strand
GCCATCAGAGAATCCTCGTTTTATTAACTCTGTCTGTGTTCCTGAAGAATCTTTCAATGTAATATATGCATGTAAGACTTTTTTATAATGGGATGACCGTCTCCATATATAATGTCCAATAGCAATTACATCTTTTCTTTAGAAAAGTCCATAACCTCATCTGTTTCCCTAAAAACCGAATGTTTTTAAAAAATATCTTTAAAAAAACATCTATTAGAATGTTCTTGAGGAAACCAAAAGTGGTTCTTAGCTTGCAAAGGACAATTTCTGCCAACTTTATTTGGATGGGAGCTTAGACAACATACCACTGGAAACATCTTTACTGCCTGAGGCTTCTGTTTTGTCTCTTTATTTTATCTGACCTTTCCACAACTCTCAGAGCAACTATACACCAAATAACACAAAAGTTCCCCATAAGTAAAAGCCGAATACACAACAGAAACTAGAGCTGGCTCTCAATGCATAACCAGTTTCGCTAAAACAGCTCTAGATATTGATGAAACAAAATGAAAAAAGGGAGGGTGGGGAGGGGCTGCACCTGTCTTATTTCAAAGCATGTCCTTGACATCTTTGTAGATTGGCTTTTTTCCTCTGCCTTGCATTGCCCAGGACACTGTTAGAGCTGCAAATTGCCTATGACAGATATGCAAAAAGGGGGTCATGCAAAGTCCTCCATCATTTCATTGGCTCCAGTAGACATATAGGTCTGCAAGGTTGCTAGAGGTGGTGTGTGACCTCCAAAACTATTTTCACCAAGCCGAAGAGCACACACTGCTGCATTTAATACTGCGTATGAGAACACACCCCAAATATGAGGAACTTATTTAGCTGCTCTTGAGGCTACTTTAGCTGTCAAACTGAATTGGGAGCAAGAAGGCAAATATAGGTTAGGAGCACACAGTATGTGATACGTTCATTTTATTACACCAATTTGAATTTCGATTCCTTGTGTTTTGCCTAATTTCACCGGACACTACCTCAAACGTCTCTTGTTCTGCCTAGAATCCTCCCCAGCATTAATTACTCGTTCAGTTTCAGGCAAAGAAGGCTTTGGCACAGTCATTATAATCAAGAAGATATTTTCCTCCATTTGTGATATCCAGTAAGTAATTCTCTGACTTTAGTTCCCTTTTGCTCCCACAGTAAACAGACCAAGCCCACGCTAACAAAAGTGCTAGCGCCTGGGCTGATGTTCTGCTCTGATCAGGCAATAAAAGATGAAAGTTATGCTAACCTATCTTCGCACAACGGGACCCGTGTGAGTCAAAGCCTCCGAGACGACACTTCCTTAGGCTGCAAATGTCCTAATTACTCCTATGTGCCTTACAGGTCAAGCAGCGCTGCCAGTGCTAGCCTGCTACCACCAGAGCATTCTGCACTCCATTAGCATGACATTTCAGTGCACAAGGCTAAATGTTCCCACTTCTGCCCCTGCTCTTCTCCTCCATGGATTCCATGGCCTACATAGAAGTTTTTTACCTTAGGCCTATGCTGCTACTTTTTCTTTTATGAGAACATCCCAGCTGAAAAGAGGAGAAAAGGGAGAACATGGTTTTAAGCATAGCATAACAAGAACAATAAAGGGGAGGCGTGAATCCAACACAGTGATGCAGTCTTTAAAAACTGACTTCTCCAAGAACAAGGCTTCAGCAGTGAAGGCAAGAGAACCATTCATATATGTATAAATACATTAATCTATATGTATATATGTAAGAATCGTTTTTTAATTAACACTTAATTATTTCATTCAAGCGGCCCCTCTCTTTTAGAGACAATCACAACACTTCAGTATACCAAGACATTTTGGACCATGCCATACTTCCATCTTTGTGGACACAGTTTGAGGAAGCAGGACTGTATCCCAGTGCACAAAGCGAGCTCCATGAAAACATGGCTGGATGCGTTTGGTGTGAAAGAACTTGACTGGCCCACACAGAGTCCTGACCTCAACCCCACACCATTGGGATGAATTTGAAAGTAGCCAGGCCTTCTCGTCCAACATCACTGCCCGAACTTACGGATGCTCAACAGAATGAATGTGCAACTTTCCACAGAAACTCCAAAGTCTTGAGGAAATCCTTCCAGGAAGAGTGGAAGCTGTTACAGCTGCTAACAGGGAAAAACTGCACATTAATTAAAGTGTATGTAATTGAATACAATGTCAAATTCCATGTTGGTGTAATAGTCAGTCGTCCGAATACTTTTGTCCATAATTTACTATAAACGCACCACTGTTTTACAGTGATGTCTAGTCATATTTTGGGTAGGGCAAAACGAATAAAATCTGTCATTGGCTTGTACATTATTGCATTAAATTATAGAGCATTATATTCCAACCACAACAATAAAACGATGAAAAATACGGGGGTGGAGGTAGCTCAGTGGGTAGGACACTTGCCGCTGGACCATGAGGTCCATGAGGTCGTGGGTTCGAATCCTACCCACAGCACTACCACTCGGTCCCTGCGAAAGACCCTAAACCCCAAGTTGCTCCAGGGAGACTGCCCCCTGTAGTTAGGGAATGGAAGACACTTTGGATAAAGGCGTCTGCTAAATGCCGTAAATGTAAAACATCAAGCTATCTACTTTTCACACTTAATATGTGTAGAAGCTGATGTGAAATGTTACTTTACAGCTACAGAAAGGTAACAGGACAAAGTTTATTTCCCAAGACTACTACTTTTAGTACAATAAAGCAGATGTTTGTTTAAATCATTACTAAATGCTGCATAAAACACCTTAATGTCTGTTAAAAGCAGTTCTAAGTTTCAGATATGCCTGTGTGGCTACTATATCACTTCTGTTGCTTGGTACTAACTAGTACAGTAAATCAGCATAAGGGGATCACAGAAAGTAGCATTATTGCAGTCATGAATATTGCATTAATATGTCACTGTTCTGCCATGTTCACAGTCTGACAGTGTATCTGACACTCCGAAAGTGAAAGCTGTCATGTCTTTTAACCGTTCATATTCCGCATGTAGGATAGATGCGCTGCACTGCGGTAGGAGCGCTCTCGCTCTACCCTGACAGAGACAGTAAATGATCGTGAGGTTCCTTAAATTCCAGCGCACCTTTGTTGCCTTTAACCTCTCCTCCAGAGTGTGACAGTGCATTGCCAATATCTACGAGATACATTTCCTGCTCCTTCTGCAGGATCCATCAACATTTTTTTTTTAAACATCTCGGTGCCCTGCTCCTTTTTTCTAATAGCTCCCTGGGTAGTCTTTGCCGCACTTGAAAGTTCCTGTTACCTGAAACAAATTGCCTAAAGAAATCCGAGCGGCTTCAAGTCTTCGGAAATGCGGGAGATATGCAGAATGCGTCACATGAAAGCCCAATACTCCTGTGTTTTGGCTTTCTCTTTTAAACTGGCTGCTTAAAGCCATAAATAAATAAATAAATTTCAAGTGAAGAAACTTTGTAGTCTCTCTGTACTTGTGGGGTTTGTGCTCCGGGCAAAAAAAAAAAAAAAAAGGCACAATTGTGCTGAGACTTCCTTGCATAGAGGCTTATCACCACAGCGGTGCTAGATGGAGTTTCACAGCGTGTTTTCGAGTGAATGTAATATGTAAAGATGTTAGCAATGCCATTTTCATTACAATGGGGGGAGTGCGAGATTTTCATTTAGAGTGATAAGCATTGAGGGGGTGGGCTTGCATAAGGCCTGCTGTGCTCCACCCAGAATTCATGTCTGTTTAATTCACTGCTTGGATAGCATCATCACTTCCCATCGGGACGTACAGGATCCCCGGTGCCCGGTGAGATCTTTCAAACACAGGCTACCAGCATTTCTTTACCACAAACAAAGGCATACTTACACATCGCATTATCTGGCTGTGGGAGGGTGAAAGGATGTGTTAGAATGAACGATAAACCTCGAAACAAAGCTCCAAGGTAACACTCATGGATGATATCTTTGTGCGTGGAGTGGCAAGAATCCCTCTCTCCTTCACACTGTATTATCCTTTGGAGATCTCATTATCAAGTATGCAGAGTTTGGGAGAATCTGTATCTACAGCTCTTTAAACAACTTCAGAATAAACTACTGTGGTACATTCACCACCGACCAACTTAGTTTTGTATCCATAAAATATTGCTGCTTTTAAAAAAATCATTCTTTAATGTTAACATAGTTACATTTTCATAATATTGGATCATTTCTATTGCTTTACAAGACATATAATTAAAAATTAAGAGGAACAAAATGTTATGGATGAACGAAATGAGCTCTTAGTTATATACATATATATATATTTTTTAATTTTTTTTCCCCCAATATTTTATGCTAGCACCATGATATTATAAATCATAAACATTTTGTGCTGTTATTATTATTAGATATTTACAAAATCTTAAAAATCATACTGACAGAAGACAGGACGTCCCATTGTAATCCTATAATGACTCCAGACACTGTGAGATTTTGTCTGTTTGTAGTTAACAAGTTTTCTTTCTTGTGTTACCGCTCACTGCTTATCAACACATAATGCTTATTGACAAACTGCTGCTTTTGGTCTGAGATGCTATTTTTCAAGTTACTGAAGCTTAAAAATGTGCTTAATGCCAACGAATTGTCTATCCCAGTGTCTACATGATGCTAAATTACATTTCATTACACATCACTTTAATAGAGCAATTAATAGTGATAGAAGGTGTTTTTGAACATATATATAAATGAATATGAATCTTCTTCTTCCTCATTCGGCTTTTCCCTTCAGGGGTCACCACAGCGAATCATCTGTCTCCATCTAGTCCTATCTTCTGCATCCTCTACCCTTACACCAACCAACTTCATGTCCTCTTTCAGCACATCCATAAATGAATATGAATATATTTCCTTTATGTTTTATTGTCCCTGAAGGTAAAAATAATCAATTTAGTATATATAAAGTATACATACACTACAGATACAAAAATATTGGGACACACCCAGTGAAGGGCAATCTTAATATTTAGCATTTTGGAAAATGATAGTCAGATGAATTTTGTGTGGGAAAAGCCCATCCAACACCTTTGGGACAATATGGAACAGAGATTGTGAGACAGACCTTCTCATCCAACCTCAGTGTCTCATATATGCTCTACAGAATGTATGGGCACAAATTTCCATTGAAACTTTTTGTGGAAAGCCTTTCATGAAGAATTGATGCTGTTATAGTTGCATAGAGGGGTCAAATCCATATTAAAGTCTATGTAGTTGAATGCAAGTCCTAGTTCTGGTCAAGCATCCACAAATTTTTGTTTACATAGGAAATTGTGTTTTGGATGTGTGCTGTTAAGATATAAAGGCAGTATGATGCTTCTTATATATTATGATAGAAAGCATGATCACACACACCGAGCTCCAATTCTATACACTGATTCGATTTATTGACCAGCATGTGTACGCATACAATCCTGCTACTCTGGGGGCAGATCTGAATATCTGAGTCTGACAATTCCGTAAAAATATCTCTGATGACGAATCAGATACAACATGTCTAACTTCTAGCCATTGATCTTATATTGGTTTGTAGTTTCAATAAAGGTAGCAATTAATTTAGCACTATTAGATAGAAAGAAACTTTTGGCTTCATTATTCTCTCTCAAAATGTACTAATAATGGTTTCAAATCCCTGCCCATACTCAGGAAACCTTTGAAACAAGTCAGGAAGGAGTTCTAATGATGGAGCGGTTCAAAAGGTAACCTTGTGCACATCACCTATCATGGCAGGGGCTGCAGAACAATGCCGAGCTCCACAGAATAAAAATTCCCTGAGAGGAGAAAAAAATATACAGAAAAAGACATGAAATATATAAATAACACGAGCAGGTTCACCGCAAGTTCACTCGAGGAAGGCCAGTAGTGAGACAGGACAGAGAGAGAGAGAGAGAGAGAGAGAGAGAGAGAGAGAGAGCAAGAGGGTGAGAGAGGAAGAGATCAAGGGTGAGAGAGAGGGTGAAAATATGTTTGTGAGAGAGAGGGAGAGAGAAAGAAAGAAAAAAAAGAGAGTGCGAGAGAGTTAGACAGAGAGGGAGAGAGTGATAGGTGATTAGAAAGACAGAGAAAGAAAGTAAGAGCCAGACAGTGAAGTGGTGAAATAAAGAGATACTTTGGGAGAGAAAAAAGAGAAACAAGCGAGGGGACGAAAAAGAACGGAGGAGAATCAGAGTAGAGAGAAAGAGACAAAGAAAGGTGAAAGAGAGATAGAGAGAAATATGGGAAAAAGAGGTAGAGATGCTGAGGGAGTGAGAGAGAAGGAAGGAGAGAGAGAGAGACAGACAGAGACAGAGAGATAGTAGGTGAGGGAGCAAGAGAGAGAAAGACAGAGAGATGAGACAATGAAAGGAAAGAGAGAAACAGAGAAAAAGCGAGTGAAAAAAGAAAGAGAGAGGTTGGTGGAGAGGCTCATCTTATAAGAGAGAGGGAGGAGTAAAAACAAAGTGAGAGGGAGAGAGAGTGATAGTTGATTAAAGTGAAACAAAATGAAAGAAAAGGAAAGAAGGGAAAATAGCAAGAGACCCAGAGAGAGGAAGAGAGAGAAAAGAGAAACAAGAGAGGGGGAAAGAAAAAGAAAAAGAGAGGGAAAGAAAAGAGGGATAGAGACACAGAGAGAGGGATAATTGTAGAGAGAAAGAAAAATGAGAGAGAGACACAGAGAAAAAGAGTGAGGAAGAGAGAAAGTAAGTGAGAGGGAGAGAGAGAGAGAGAAAGTGAATATATGAGAGCGAGAGAGAGAGAGAGAGAGAGAGAGAGAGAGAGAGAGAAAGTGCGACATGCCCCCTCCTTCACTTCCTCTCCTCCTTTCACCAGAGAGAAAGTGCCTCTCCCTGATAGGTGTTGCTAAAATGATTAGCTGCCAGCAATCAGCCCCTTGCTGAATCAGCTTTGAACTGGTCAGGGCCGAGTTTATCACATGACCAGCAGCCGCCGTCCTGTCAGGTGTGAGCTGCTTTCACTGCTTGCATAATTCCCCAGATGGGTGCGATGAGTTCACAGCCCGCGAAAGCAGCAAGCAAATTGGGCCGATTGCTGACACATAATCGTTTTAGGAAAGAGACAGCGCTTCAGCACCAACTTCATAGTCTTGTGGTGAGTATGGGTGTGTATGTGTGTACACACCACACACACACACACACACACAAACACACACACACACACACACACAGTAACATTAGTGTAGGGTGAGATAGACAGAACCAGGTCAATTTCGGAGGCAAGGCTTAGCCTCTTGTTTCTGACTCCCGGCTCAACCCGGGTTCATCGCTTTTCAGCAGGCAGGATTAGCAGGGACAGGATGTGCTGCTGCTGTGTGTGTGTATGTGTGTACGTGTGTGTGTGTGTGCCACACTTCTCAATTAGGATGACTCATATTTCTCCCTCGCCTGCCTCCCACTAACACACACTTCCCATCGAGGCGAATCGGGGCTCCGCTGGCAAGGGGCTGCGAGCTGACAGTCCTGACTCGACTTCTGCCTCTGATTCCTATCATATTGCTCCATTTGGGGTTTAACCCATTAAACCCAGCAGGGCTGCCTATAGGTCTATGGTTCTATTTCTCAATTTCATAAAAAATGAGTTTAATAGAAGTTGGTAAATAAGTAAAAGTAGTCAAAGAGCAATTAATAAAAGAATAAGCTGTTACAAAACTGCCCTGTTATGATGTTGGTTATGATGCATTTATTTTTATATTTTACAAACATTTATGTGAAATTATTTCACCATAGGTGTAATTTTATTTTTATAATGAATTTACTGAACCTCTGGTAGCAACAAAAAATCTTCCTCCATGCCATGGTTTAATGAAAAGACTTATTCAAAACTATCATCACACTACATCTCAGCCATCAAGTAGTGTATCTGGAACCATATAGTGGACCAGATATCTGTGAGGAGGCATTCTGACTTGGTACATTTTTCTAGAAATAAGCACTTAACTTTCATTTAAATACTTTGAATACCCACACAATACACAATTCTTTTCAACAATGTTATACCTGTTTAATAATGCAGTCAGAATATGTCCAATTCTGTTAATAGTCTGGAGTTCAAGGGGTTAACTTATCAGTTGACCATGATTACTTCTCCCCAGTGGGTCTCGTAAACTGAAAAGTGACCCCACAGTCTGGGTGTATGTGTGGGTGTCCTGCTCCACGCCATTAATTCACACCTTGCTCTCCCTCTCTCTCTCTCTCTCTCTCTCTGTCTTCGTCTGGCAGCACCATCTGAAGTACAGAGATGTGCGTTTCACACATTCCTCTGTAACTGGGCGAACTGTCAATAGTTGTGCACAACACAAACCATACAGAATCTTACAGTGCTCCAGAGTAAATGGAACAGTATATTCGAACAGGTAGTTCTGCTTGCAAAATCTGACTGTAAAACATTCAAAGCTCCCATGTAATATTCAGTATTCACTGAATAACGGCGCTATAAATAAACAGAATTACCTACGGCGATACTTTTTTCGAGAACTAATGATCTCCCGTTACAACGCCGTTACCGTTACTGACGATGAAATGCGCGTTACAGTAACTGAGAATACTAAAGCGTTTTTTTTATGCGAGCAGCGTCTCTCGGTGTGTGTGTTCGGGGCCAGGGCGGGACACATAACCAGTGATGATGATTGGTGTGTCTGTAAACGTGGTGTAACTGAGAATGCGATGATTGGCTTAGATTGAGTAACTTTCCATGGTTATCCTATCAGAGGCAGAGTAGTACGGGTCGTGTCTCACACACACAAACACACACACGGTCAATCAAAGGCAGAGCCGTAGAGAGAGAGAGAGAGATTTCTCTACCGCTCTGGTCAAAGGATGCTTCTGCAAACTGGAAGTTTAAGCGCTACTTTTCCCTCGCTGAGGTGAAAGGCAAAAATGTTTATGTGACGTGCAGCTTCTGCCCATGAGAAAAGCATCTCTCTGCGTTGGTGATTGGTGTACAATGTTTTATATTTATTTTATACTTATATTAAATTAGATTTTTTGAAGTAACGCAATAATTACTTTGCCTGGTAATTAGTTACTTTAATAATGATGTAACTCAGTTACTATCGCAGTTACTATTTGTGAGAAGTAACTAGCAAGCATAACTAATTTCTTTTTTAAAGGTAGGGGCAGGGGCAACTCCCTAACCACTAGGCCACCAGCTGCACCAATTAGGTACAACTACCTTGTATCTTCACACATCTTATCAGCTCTATTAACTATTGAGGTGCACTTTGTATACTATGATAACGGTACTCCATCTGCATCAGTTAGCTTTCTTTGCCCTGTTCATCAAAGGTCAGGACCACCAGTGAGCATGTCTTATTTGAGTGGTGGATCGTTCTCCGCACAGTAGTAACACAGCTATGGTAGTGACATGTTAGTGTGGTGTGACCTGCAGGTAACACATAGCACTGTTAGCTTGGTGCCAGTTAAAGGTGCAAATCACATAAGAGTGCTAATGGAAATTAGCATTGTCGTCATGGTAATTTGTTGGGAAAAAGAGTTTGTTTTTCCAATTAAATGCTGCTATATTAGATTATTATATGACTAAAAGTTATATGATTTTATCACATCACCAATCAGAAATCAAATATGTTGCTGTGTGTTACAGTCAAATAACTAATAACATCCTTTATGATAATCACTGTAATGCATGGTCTATAAAGAATTAATGCATTTCTAACTTTAATTAATTGCCTTCATGACTATATTTCATTACTGTGAATTAATTAAACAGATTAAACTCAACTTTCCAAACCTTCCACTCACCCCAGCTTTAAGGTGAACAAAAAACATTGGTCCTAATCCAAACCTTAAGCCAAAGGATGTTCAACATTTCATCAACAGCTATTTTAATAATAATAATAGGAGCTCTTCCGCTAAGAAATGCAAATTGTTTAAAAGACATTATTGTTGATGTGAAACTACTGAAGAAGTATAGGTATATTCGGTCCCCTCACTGTATATTGCAATCAATATAACAAATCCTAATATTGCAGTTTAGTGCATAAACCATTTTGACAAAGCTTTTTTGATATTTTGACATTTTTATAGCAAGAATAGGTGCAACTTCTCTTCTGAGCTCATGCTGCATTTGTGATCTAACATCAAAACGTCTGTTAATATGCTGTGCAGTGAGTTTGTGTGATGACTTGATCAATTTATAAAATGGTTGAGAGACCTCTGTGACATATTGTGAGAGAGAGAGAATGGTCGAGTGACCTTTAAAGCATGTCACAGAGAGATAGTCGATGATGTCGCACATAGAGATGCCAAGGACGGAGAAAAAGAAAAGCAGAGAAACAAACATGGAGCCAAACACACAGGCGGCTCATGAATCAGACTTTGGCACACTAAAGCTCAGGTCAGTTATATAAAAAAAAAGACATGAGTGACTGTTTGCTGTAGTGTAATTAAAAATAATCAGCCCTTCAATGCTGCTGTGTGTTCAGCCAAGAACCCTTCTCACTTAAACGATCTTTTCTAAATAAGATGTGTGAGTGCAAAGTTAAATAGTACCAGTTTTTTCCCACCGCTGTACATCCCAAGGCAACTTTTTTTGATTGTTTAACCTTTATTTATCTATTTCAAGAGGGTGGAATGTAGTGAGCACAAATGCAGCCAAACAGTGAGTGAAAGCCTGAGAAAATTGTTCGTTCTTTCACATCAGTAATAGAACACTGGTTCAGTGTAAGGTGTGTGTTGCGCTGGGCTCTGGTCAGTCAGAATAAGTGCTAATGGCTGTATGTCAGCAGCACCTGAGCTCATATGCCTGTTTGTTTGGCACACTGTCACTTTGAATCACCAGCAAGAAGCAGGAATACACACTGGCATAATGCCCTCAGGGGTGTAATAAAGAGTCTCTCTCTCCCTCTCTCTCTCTCTCTCTCTCTCTCACACACACACAAACACACACACACACACACAATCAGCATGCCACAACCTCTCAGTGCTCATTGGAGGTCATCTCAGAATGACAGCTGTCACCGCTTCCTGATTGCCCCAGTGCAGAAGGGAATTAAAGACAAATAAACCACTGGTAAATGGTGCAAGTGTGTGTGTGTGTGTGTGTGTGTGTGTGTGTGTGTGTGTGTGATGGAAATCTGTAAGTGCAGTGGTCACTTTACAGACTCTCACTGCCTTACATGTTTCTCTCCAGCAACATGTGCCCAGGAGTGTTAGCACTGCTTGAGCGCTACAGAGAGTAAAGATTCCACAGCCTGAACCTGAGAATCAGCCCCTATTTAACGTGGAGGAACAAACAGTGGGACTGAGCAGGAGAAATGATTTACATACCTCTAGTCCTTAAGGTCCATGATCATTGGAATCTGTTGATTGGTAAAAAAAATACAGTTTTCCCATTGTATCCTCAATTCATTCTAAATATAGAGGAAATGCATTCCACTGTTTAAGTGCAGTTTGTTTACAGAATGGTTGTTCAGCAAAAGCATGAGCATAACAGTGGTCTTAAAATAACTAAAATAACTGCATATTTTGGAATTGCACCAAAAATGGTTGAGTCAGTCAAGTCTTAGCATTGTGAAAGCTAAAGAAAGGGGTTTGGGACACAGCAGTTTCTCAGGGTTTGGGCTAGGCCCCTTTCTTCCAGCGAAGAGCAATATTAATTCTTCAGAACACCAAAACATTTTGGAAAATGCAATACTTCCATATTTTTGGACACAGTTTGGGGAAGAACCTTTTCTATTCCAGCATGACTGTGTCCCAGTGTACAGAGCGAGCTCCATAAAGACATGGTTGGACGGTATTCAAGAACTTGACTGGCCCGCACAGAGTCCTGACCTCAACTGCATCCAACACCTTTGGGATGAACTGGAACAGAGATTGTGAGCCAGGCCTTCTCGTCCAACATCAGTGCCTGACCTCATAATTTCGCTACAGAATGAATGGGCACAAATTTCCACAGAAACTCCAAAATCTTATGGAAAGCTTTCCAAAAAGAGTGGAAACTGTTAAAGCATCAAATTTGGGGCGGATGTCATTCAAATCCCTATAATGAGCAGCCGTTCCAATACTTTTGTCCATATTGTGTATCTTTCCAATCTAGCTAACTAAAACAATAAGCTCCAAATGCATAACATGTGGTCACTTCCATTAATTTAATTGGTTGTCCTTCTGTAAAAACCTCTCCTTCTCATGAGAGGTTACAATTGTGGAATTGTCATGTTCAAATACAAAACACAGTATTTATTTCTGGGGAAATATTAGACTCTCTTCTAGGTGACACAAAGAAAAAGCAGAGGTTTGATATCAAGAAATGTCAGTCTAGCCCTTGGCCCATACAGGACAAATGACCTGTTTTGTCCTTTAAATTGAATTGAGAACTGGAGTCCCGTTGATTTCTCATTCTTTTGGTCTAAATAAATGTCCAAACAGTCCACCCAGCATCCACCTTGACCTGCTATTAAACCATCACTTTCTCTAAACCGTCCCTGGGGCGAATTCGCTTAATGCGCTGTTGCAGTGGGATTTCATCAGTGCCTTGCGTTTTCTCCGCGTCTTGCACTGCAGGGCCGCTCTGTGCTTAACACATGTTCCTGGGTGGTTAGCATGCAGGGCGGGCACCATGCCATGGCACTTCTCACCCCGGCACGGGGAGTCTGACCGCCAGCCCTTGGGGGACGGCGGCGGCGTAATGGTAATTTTAGTGGGAAATCTGCTCCCTGAGAGAAAGGTCATGGTATCTGCATAAGCCTCCTTGAGCCGGGCTTAAGGTCCTGTCGGCCCTCCGCCGTGGAGCAAACACCATTTTTCGCCTCTGCAAATTCTCTATTCGCACTACCACCCCCCCTCAACTCCCCCCCACAATCAACCCAACAGCCCGATAGCAATGGTGTCAGGCGAAGGGGGAAGTGTAGGTCGGGGGGTCAGGAGTGTGTATTGGTGTGAGCCGAGATTGCTGTTGCATACAAAGTTTGAGTGTTTCATGCATGTGGAGTACAGGAACTTAGGCCTAGACCACACGTATCTTTGACTGGGCATGTTTCTCACAGCTGAGACGAGAGACAGCAGCTCATGGGAATCGAGCAGGTCCTGTAGATCAAACATAATGTCGATTATTTTCAGTCTCTGGGATTATTTACTCTCTGTGTTTTGGTATGAAGCTCATGATTTGAGAAAGTAATGTTCAGTTCCGGAATTTGAGGAATCAACTCCAATTCAGTGCAGTCCAAAAGACATCCGGCAAATACGTAGAGGTCAACTGCAAATACATATGATATGATATTTTGATTGACAGTATAAACAACTTGGGATCTGGTCATAATAACTTATTGCAGCACCACTAGTTGGATCGTTCTCCGCACAGTAGTAACACAGCTATTGTGGTGACATGTTAGTGTGAGTGTGAGCTGCAGGAAAAGCACAGTACTGTTAGCTTGGTGCCAGTTAAAGGTGCAAATCACATAAGAGTGTTAATGGTTATTTCTTAAAACAATGTTGGTTTAATTATGTGACATATTGAACCTTAAAAAGGACATTTGGCTACATTAACTTCGCTGACCCAGTTGGACTTAATATTATGACACTAATTGGACAGTTAGTGCACTTTTTGATCCAAATTATTTGGTTTTTAAGATGTTGAATGTCACTGTGTGGAAATTCGGTCCAGAACTTTGGAGTCAACCTTCAACTCCCAAATCAGAGCATGTTCTTGGGATCAAAGTCAAAGTCAAATTGAACATTATTGTCATTTCTTCTATATACGGTACACAGAAAATACGAAACGGCGAGGCTCAGTCCCCATGGTCTAAACTTGTAACATATAACTATGTTTACAACAGTGTAAGTATAAGGATAACAATATAGTATAAAAAAAGACAAGAGTAAAGAAGACAACAATTGAATCAAGGAGAGGCAGTGTCACCAGTCTTTATGTCAATGGCACGGCCAGACTGACCAGAACAGTGTGTAGTGGTACTAATTTTCTCAGAGTGAGGAGCAGCTTTGGAACCCTGGAGTGAAGAAGTCTTCTCCAAGATCTCTTTAATATACTGCTCCACCTCAGAATTGCGACACTTGTTGAGTGTTTTAGCTCAGCTACTGATGTGCTCGAACAAAGCTCCTGAATCTTTTTATCATTTGTGGGTGTTAGCACATTCTGGTTTAATGCAAAATTCCATTTTTTGCAAAGGAATCTACTCATTTCCATTAAGAAGCAATACACATCATCATTGGGAATATATTTGATTAATTTTTCTTAAAAAGAACATTACAAGTATGTATACTGCCTGAAATATAAAGCACAAAGTTGTAAAAAGGGTGTGGTGGTGAGAAAAATCAGAGATACAGTGTGGACTAGTGTCATATTTAAAGCAAAATGATGTAAATCATATACATTAAAGTGTGTATGAGTATGTGTGTAAGTACAGTAGCTGTCTCGCTCTTCCCCACACACGCAGAAATGCAAACACACAAATTTCCAAACACACTAGGAGCAACAATGCAGTCTCACTGTGGTTCAGTAATGAGCCTGTAGGCTGGAGCCTGGCAGATGGGAGAAGTGCCATTGCCACTGCAAATGTCACTCAGCTGTGGCAAGAAGTATTAGAGAGGAACCGCTCCTCAAATCATAAGAGTATAAGCATATGTTGTTTATGCTACTTTGTTTGCTTTTTTGACTGGAGCTTCTTTTACCCCCTTTTTTTGGGTTTTCTTTATTTGTGAACTTGCTGTGATGTGATGGCTCTTCAACAGCTGGCTCTGCTAGAGAGACGAGCTCTGGGTAAATTCGAGGACGGGGAAACTTCAGACGCTCACACAGAATGAGAAAGAGTGCTGACATAGTAGGAGCGCAGTAAAGTCAAGGGAAATGGTGCA
Source organism: Ladigesia roloffi (assembly GCA_037577295.1). Classification (NCBI taxonomy): domain Eukaryota; kingdom Metazoa; phylum Chordata; class Actinopteri; order Characiformes; family Alestidae; genus Ladigesia; species Ladigesia roloffi. Next base: position 4,656,851 of record JBBKCR010000038.1, on the reverse strand, counting down.
ATTAAAGGAATGGGCAAAAAAAACATTAATTTATACAGTTTCTCCCTACATGTAAAGTAGATTAATCCCATTCATCCCAATGTAGCCAATCAGCGAAGATGAACTGGTAAAAACTGTCCATTTCATTATTTATTTTCTCATTTTTGGATATGTGTGTGTCAATCCTGTCAGCTCTATTAAAATGATTCCTGTCCATTTTAGCCCCATCCTTCACTAACATTGTGCTTCATATCCAAACAGAATACAACACTGACATGCTGATATTCCAGGGTGACAAGTGTGGGGTGCGTATATATTTGAATCTGTGCATGACTGGCTCAACAGATATGATGGAAAACTGGGACACATTGATTGACCAGCAAAATCACCAGCCCTCAATGTAGAACAGCAGGTGAAATACCAAAATAAGACTAGCTTAATGCTACATATGCTAGCTACTTGACAGGATTACTGCTTTTGCTGCCAGGGGCACAAAGTATTAGAAATAATAAAACATACGATAAAATATACAAGCAACATATTTAAAAAAAATTATTATCTAAAGCTTGGTGCCTTTAGTTTTGTACCACAGCTTTAATCACAGTGTTATGGACGAATGAGTTAGCATCATAGCATACCTTCATGCCTAAGGAGAAACTGGTATAAATTGTATTAACGTTTTGGGACCATGGGATCATGCCACACTCTGTCAAATATATTGCACTTACACTGGAAATCAGTGTAGTTAAAACACACAACACAAGAGCTCTAGAGTCCTTCCGGAAAGAGAGATAGACAGAAAGAGAGCAAGAGGGGGAGTGAAAGAAGGAGATAACTATTAATTTCCCCTAGATCACTTCATTACTTAATCATTCATACTTGAGGAGAGCAGTCCTGTTTAACAAGAGCTTGTTTAATTACAGAGAAACATATGTGCTCCTATTTGGCAAGAGCCACCCACAGGAAGCTTAAGAGAGTGAGGAAAAAGACGGAAAGGAAGGGAGGGGAGGCCCCCATTGCTTCGGCTAGCATCACGGAGAGCGACAGATTTAAGGGCTGTGATGACGGAGGGGGCTGAGCCCATCTTAAACTCTGTTTTCATAATAAAAATAGTGTCAGGCTTAATTTCCCCCTCTGAAGCCATTTAGCAGGGGAGTGTTTTGAAGCGGTACAGAAGCCTGCCACGAAATGCAATCCCCGGAGCATTAGCCATATTTTCAAACATGTGGGAATGCTTTCGTTCCGACATAAAAGCCGACCCAGTCCCCAAGAGGCCAAGCTATGTCCAAACGATGTTCGTTTTAACAACTCTCCGCGCTATTTTGTACAGCATTAACCCCGGCGACTTTGAAGCCGTTGCTTTGCGGTGAAGGGATAGACCCCGTAAAGGTCAATAACTCTGCTGATTATGGCGCCATTCATGAGTGGTGGTCTGAGAGCTCTAGTTTCGACCCCAGTTTTCAGCATCTTAACACGAGCGATGCTTGCGAAGGTGTGAAAGACTTGAACCCTACTTGAACCCTACCTATTAAGTGCTTGAGGAATGGGCACATCATCGCCGTGTGTTCTTTGGCATCCTTCGGGCTTTATATCAATACAATGCAGGCTCCTGCACTTCCTTAGGCCATCAACCCATCCATTGTGGAAAAGGGAGGCTAATAGATGATGGCTCTTCAAGAAACCATTGAGACAATGCTTGGATTGATAAGAACGTGCCTCTTAATGACACCATTGTTCATCTACAGTTCCAGAATAAAGATATCTGAGACAATGTCCATGTAGCCTCCCAACCCTACGGAGATAAGACACCTTTATACATACATGCCTGGCCAACAAAAGGGCTGCCTGTCCAGATCTCATCTACGTAAACAAGCCCAGAACAATTCAATAAGGCACACAGAGTGAAACATTCCTTGGTAAGGGAAAAGTCGATGGGTGCAAGATCAATGGGACACTTGTAATGGATGGCGATGGATTGCTCGCTTTAATATTACACCTGGTGGCTCGGGCATTACAATACTTCCTCCGAATAAATGCTAACCTATAATCCCTCCACTAAGAGCTGCCTTATTGTTTGCTCCCCCCACCCCTACATATGGTCTTTACATCGATTCTCCTTCATCGAATGCTAAAACACTGCACAGCCAGATTGACCACCACCAATTTAAACGAGTACAAGCACATCCTTGCATAGTTATAATCAACCACAATCATTCTCTAGCATTACTAATTCAGGCACAGATTGCAGGAGAAGGGGCTGCCTGGATGAAGCATTTCAAATTCATTTGCCATCTCTCGTTTATTTTCTTCTCTTGATTTTGCTGAGGCAATGGAGCAGGCTTGACCCCGACCCTTGCTCTCGACCTCTAACCCTTGACACTGACACATCTGACCAGCCACCACTCCTGGGGACGCAAATTAATAGAGGGGCCGTGGCTTGTTAATTGTCGAAGAGATCGGCTAACTGATTCATCACCTCAGTCATGGCCATTGCTTAGGCTTGACCCCTCTGAGATCCCAGAGGGCATCTGTAAGCAAACCCAGCTGTGTTCTTGCCTATAGCTGACCACCCTCTCTGTGTCTCAGGCGTAATTATTCAGTATCTGCCCCCTTATTAATCAAGTCGATGCCCCGCATTTTAAATGGAAATTGCCGGATTAATACGAGCATTCATTTTGTCGAGGGGGGGAGTGCGTGATGGCTTTAGCTCTGCTAATCGAATTGGAATATAAAAAAAAAGCAAGGTGAGGGGAGGATCTGATTGAATTAGGGAGAGGCAAAGCAAGACATGCAGAAACACACAGACACACACACACATACACAAACACCATAGACATTAGAGGGTGTCATTAAAGAGAATGCTTTTATCGAGGAATATGTCGGTTTATATTGATAAAAACATTTTTTATCTTGCCTTTTAACATGAAGTGTTTGGCACCAGTGCAGAATTTCAGTGCAAAATCTTGTATCTCAGAAAGGAAAAAAATATTCTTTTCATCCACATTTTTCAAAATTGCAGCAGGGTTTTGTAAGGAAGCGGTGAAACATGCCAGTAGATGCCAATAATGCCATATTTCTCACATTTACTTCCCTTTGTCACCATATCAATTCAAAAGTCAAGAGGTTCTTCCAACATTACAGCATAGACATGCTAATTTATCCGACACCTTAACCCCGGCATAAACAGCACTACAGTAAAGTGCCACACAATATTGAAAGGCCTCCATATTGTAAGCCCTAGAAATCTATTTAGAGCGAGTGAAATCAGATGTCAGAGTCAGACAGGGTGCTCGGCTGGCTTGCAGGTGGCGCAATAAATAAACAGTCTCATTGCATTATGCATCCAGTGATTGATTAGATTATGAACAGGTGGGCATGCATAACATCAATGATTTTCTCATTGTTCACCTCTGACAGCTCCGCCCCCCATCCCAACTCTCTTTTACAAACCCCGACACCCTCTGCTCACACACACACACATATATACCGACACACAACGCAGACTGACGGACAGATCAGATCGGACACAGCTGACAGCGGCGCGTGCAGTCCTATCTGGTATTTGGAGGTGCTGTTTGTTCAAAATGACAAGGATGCAAAGCTCTCTCTACATATGAGTTGCCTCTAGTGCTGGGAGATGGGCGATAGCGGGGGCTGCCAGCTCCACAAATCCAGCGCTCCGATTACCATCAGGTCGAGCCGGGGTGCTTTCTCAAAGCCTGTCATTTCCTGTCATTTGTTTGTCAAGTGAGGACAGGCTAACCCCCGGTGCCGTGAGTGTCTGTTCAAGGGAATCACACGCAGCATCGCATCTTCCCTATCCTCCTGCACACCTTGCCCCCCCTCAGGTAGTTTCTTGTACCTGACATGGTCTTTGACACTTCGACAGAGTTTAGATGGGGAGGAGATGCCAAACACAGACAGCATTAGGAAACACACAGCATGGGTGAGATATTGTCTGCTGTTGTTTAATATCATAAGCCAGTCTTGAGGTTATCTGAAGACTTCTTTTCAAATTGAAAGCACATGATTATGTATATTATCTACAGAACGATTAAGATAACTTTGCATGAGGAACATCACTTTTCTTCAAATGGAAAATTGCATTAAAAATGCATTAAAAAATGCACTATTATAGCTATTTTATCTACAGTGTGCTAATTTGTCTAGTATCATTCTTTTTTCTGTACACATGGAACAGAAACGTATTACTCCATGACAGATGAGCTGTGTAAGACTACTACTGGTAAGGAATGATAAGGAAGTTAAGAAGTCGCCAGAAGAGAGCTGCAGGATGACCTGAAAGCAGGTAGAACACCACAGTTTCAAAGAACAACCCATACTGGAGCATTGCATTAGGAACTAATGAATTAAACATGGACATATTAGAGGATAACTTAATCTCACTGGCCAAGTGTCAATCACTGGCCAAGTGCCAAAATTATTATTTAAAAAAGCTGGAATGCTTGCAATACATGACCATTCTAGAGCATTCTATGCAGCAGTCTGAAGCCCATCAGAGGGAGCTTCATATCATTAGGGAATTGAAGGTGGTTTGCTAAGAGGAACTGGTCAAGAAAACACAGATCTACAAAAAACAAACTGCTTTTTAATTAGCCATGTTGAAGTGGTCCTTTGAGTTCAGTTTTGTATGTTTTGTATGTGTACACTTTTTAAAAAATAAGTGTTTAACAGGACCAGTGCCACAACTAAACCATGATGCACCCAAATATCACTGAGGTACAGTATCTGTTATATGATCTTAAAACTATACGCAATACTGCAGCCAATAGAAAGTGATACACACAAAACTTCCAGTTATTTCAAGTAGCCTTTCATACCCGGTACACAAATTATTGTTTTAGTTTAAGTGTTCTTTTGCTGCTTGCCATTATACAAGCATGCACAACATGGGTTAAATGAAGTATGCTGGTTGATTAGAACCCAGCTTCACAGCATGGAGACTGTAACTGTTGTTGCTGTGTTTCAAAACTTTAAATGATGAGCTGCAAGTGAAGTTGCATGAAGTTTTCTTCATGTAAAATCCGGCTTAGGTGAGAAGTCACATCCCATTACATTATAATGGATGCCTGGGAGAGCTGCCTTCACAGTAAAAATGGTTGATGGCCATTGGCTGATATCACAGAAGGTTAGATCATTCAAATCATTGCTTTCTAATGGATGAATAGATTGGAGGAGTTGAGGTAACATTCAGCTCAAAACATCTGAAAGTGCAGTTTGCCAGTTGTTTAAAAGCACCAGAGTCTCCAAATGAAACTGACAGGAGGCAAAAAATGACAACATCATACAAATCTGCTGCTGCCTAAGAATGCAGCCTGTGAAAGTTCATTCTGACAAACGTGGGAATCTCCCGGTTTGTTGTGCTTTCCTGTCTGTGGAAACTCCGAGATGAAGATGAGGGGGGGAAAAAAATGGATGAGTGTTTGGAGATGTTTTGGCCTGGTTGAAACAGTCTTCCCATAGTTTGGGACCGATAAACAGTTATCTCAGCTTCTCCGTCACATCAATCATGACTCGCTCTGTTTAGACACTGACCCGCTTGTGCAGTTGCGCCGGAGTAAATTGTGTATCGCCGAGACAAATGAAGGATGCCCCGAATCTGATTCTCATTGCCAGAATGGCTGGCATGTGTTACACTCGTACTGTAGCGGGGTCTATGTGATGGAAGGCAGAGCCTTTATGCTCATCAAGGTTACACCAATGACACACACGCCAACACACACCATGGCAACGCCCTCCGTGCTGCTTTAATTCACAGTAGCGTACGTGGCTTCTGTAAACACTGTCCTTGACGAGGGGATGAGATCGCTTGCTGGAAGCGCAACCTTGATCACAAATAGGTCAGGCATTTCCTGGCGTTGCGCAGAATACAGTGTTCCTGTGTGTCGCTGGGGTGCAGTTCAGCTGTTTTGGTTGGCCTATGCTATTTTCACCGAAATGGCACTGGAATGGAAAAGTTTTGAATGATAAAACTCTCACTCCCATGAAAAAAAAAAAAAACATGAATAACGCATGACACAATGGAACCTTCATAAAAGGCCAGGATGAGGTCTCCTTCCAGGGAATCAGCCTCTGGAAAGTTCCACTTGCATTAAATGTAATTTAGGATGTGCAGGCTAACTTATTTTGACACTGTTTTTAGATTGAGCGAGTTACTGCATCCTTTCGAGGCTTTTGAAAAGAGTTCGTTGGAAAAAGAACTCCCTATCAGAAAAGTAGTTACTTCCCACGATATTTCCAACGAAACACGAAATCACTCCTAAACACCCAAAGATGCGAGCACAGCCCCGGCGCCTTTTCCCCTGATGAATGATGTCATTAATGTCAGGCTATCAGTGGACATGAGCGAAGAGACGCCAGGCCTAGCAGCCCACTCCCCGACCAGAAAAAAAATAAAGAAAAAGAAAAGAGAAGGGGAGAGAGAGAGAGAGAGAGAGAGAGAGAGAGAGAGAGAGAGAGAGAGAGAGAGAGAGAGAGAGAGAGA
>JBBKCR010000038.1:4638444-4650267 GCA_037577295.1 Ladigesia roloffi | reverse complement strand
ATGAGAGAGAGAGAGAGAGAGAGAGAGAGAGAGAGAGGCTCGCGCTAAGAGATATAGCACTGGGCTTATGTGGTCAGTCAGCACGTAGTCCATGTCAGGCCAATTGGAATATATGAATCCCAAGTGAGTGTTTAGAGATGCTAATGGAATGGACGAAGGCTTGGGGTTTCTGAACTAATGTATGTTTTATCGCTGTTTAACTCTTTTATGTTGATGCAAAAGATCTCCACCATTTAATATACTCTTCTCCTTTAAAGGGCCCGTAGCCTATGTTCTACATTTTTCTTCTATATGCATTTTCCTCTGACGTCCATTAATGGCATTTATGTGGTTTAATGTGCTAAAAGTAGTCATGTTTCATTTTTACATGGAAATTTTCTAACCTCCCTTTGTCCATTAGAATGAAACAGATTGTACTGTGCCTTTAAGAGTGATATATGTAAACAGCCTTGATTCTAAGCAGGCTTAAACAGTTTACGGTTCAGTCCCACCCTTTGCCGATAGGTGAATAAAAGTCGAGCAGTTTCCATAGACAAACTGAGGGGGATCGGTTTCTACAGAAGGGGTTCAATTACATTAAATGCCATAATCACAAGACATTTGCTACAGTTCAGTTTGCCTGCCCTAATATAAAAGTATTGGGACACCTGATCTCTACCCCAACAGGGAATTTGCTTTCAAATACATAGATTTTCTATGGAGTTGGTCCCCCTTTTCAGCAATAACAGTTTCCACTCTCCTTGGAAGGCTTTCCACAAGTTTTTTGAGTTTCTGTGGGAATTTATGTCCATTCATTCTGTAGAGCATCTAGGAGGTCAGACACTGATGTTGGACAAGAGGGCCTGACCCGCAATCTCTGTTCCAGTTCATCCCAAAGGTATCAAATGTGGTTGAGGTCAGGACTCTATGCCGGCCAGTCAAGTTCTTCTTCACCTGAACTCATCCAACCATGTCCTTATGGACCTTGCTGGAATAGAAAAGGTTCTTCCCCACACTGTGTCTACGAAGTCCGAAGCATGGCGTGGTATCCTGAGGTATTATTACTGCCCTTCACTGGAAGTAAGCAGCCCTGCCCAAACCCTGAAAAAAAGGTGTGCCCCAATAGTTTTGTTCATATTATGTATCTAAACTTGATGGACATCCAATTCAAAAACCATGAGCTAACCCCTAACACCCGCCTCACCAACACCCCACCCCCGGCCCGTCTCTGGGATAGGCTTTTCATAAGATTTTCCACAAGATGTCAATAGCAAGCTTGACATTCGCTCTAAAGGTTTTCATCTGGGTCGAGGTCAGGGCTTTGTGAGGCCACTGGTGTTCCTCCAAATCCAACTCATCGTGTCTTCATGGACCTCATTTTGTACACTGTGCTTTCTGGCAGGTTAGGGATCTCCTGGCAACTGCGAAACCAGATTCCTCAAACAGACTGCCAGATAGTGAAACATGATTTATCAGTCCAGTATACACATTTCCAGTGCCCCAGAGTCCAGTGATGGCATGCTTTACGGCACTCCCGTCGTCTCTTGTCATTGAACATAGTGATCTTAGGCTCATGTTTTCTGCTCGGCCATGGAAACCCAATTCATAAAGCTCCTGACACAGTTCTTGAGCTGATGTTGCATCCAGAAGCAGTTTGGATCTCTGTAGTAGTGAGCGATGGAACAGAGGATAGAACTTTATTTTTAAAGGACTACGTGCTTCACAATTGATGTGGCGTTCTGTGAGGTAAGCTATATGGACAAAAGTATTGGGACATAGGTATAAAGACGTGGTTGGATACGTTTGGTGTGACCTCAACCTCACTGAACACCTTTGGGATAAACTGGAACAGAGACTGTGAGTCAGGCCTTCCTGTCCAACATCAGTGTCTGACCTCATTAATGCTCCACAGAATAAATGGACACAATATCCCACAGAAACTCCAAAATCTCCATAAAAACTTCTAATATTTAAGGTGTGAGTTGTGATGTCAGAAAAGGGGTGCTATAAAAGTTTTTATGTTATGGTACAAACATTGCCCCATATTAGAAGGTGCACATCATTTACTTTCTCAGTCTTCAGTCTATACAGATATTTTGACACAATTCCATTAAAAGAAATACAGTACACATATATTCCTTAACTAAAGATACAGAAGACCTTGGGGGTACTGCCCCAATCACTTGAAGGGAACCACCTAGGGAAAGTTTAGTACCATTTCTTAAGAAAACAAGTCTAAGAGCTTGAAGGAAGGCCAGTTAAACCCACCATCTGGAGTCAAAACTGTGATTTGGTAAATGCCACATTGCATTACCTCCAGCATAATATCTTTAAAGTTTAACTGACAGTGTTCAGAAGCGGTAATTGACAGTCATGATGAACCTGCACCTTTCTGTAATAACATCCAGCAATGTTGTGACAGCACTGTTATGCAAGCTGTCACCGACTTGGGAAACCTGCTCTAATAGCTTTATGGCAGACTTTATATGACCAAAAATAGAAGGCAAAGCACCACAAGTGCGGAGGATTTAGTGAATAGCATTCGCTGTAAATTATTCCCTTCTTCCTCTCCACTTTTCTTCATACAGGGAATGATAAGTACTGTGAGTGTGTACAGAGAAAATATTGCTATTAACACACACACACACTCACACTCACACTGGCCTACCCACATTTCATAGCGATAGCTTTCCATGTCATGCTGAGTAATATTACCCGCGGAGAATCATAAAAAAGATAGCCCAAATTGAAATTCTGTCATAGTTTACAGAGGTCTAATCCAAACATCTGTTCTAATGACGGGGGATTTGTGGAGGATCTGCGAGTCTATGGGAAAAGCAGGGCACTTCACTCCGCTCGCAAAGTTTGATCTAAGAGCCAAAAGCTTCCTCCTAATGTAAGCAAGCTTCCTGCGAGGCTGCTATTGCTAGAGCCGCTCTCGACTACCACTCAGGCTTTCAAATACGGGACGGCTCCAAAGGCTACAGGTCAAGATGAACAATAACACCATCGTCTGCAAATAAAGAACAAAAAATATACACAGAAGAAAGGGGATTGGCAGACCTAATTGAGCTAATGGGCCACAAGTACCCAGGTTATATGTCCCAACTTTAAAAAAAATAAAAAAAAACATCTGTAAATAAGAGCAAATGCTAATGTGTTCGGTAAAGGGAATCCATTTAGTCTAGGAAAGCATCTAGCTGTAAGCTTTGCGTTAACATTAATCTCTCCTCCTTGTCTAATAAAGACAGATTTACATTCTATTATTGTAGCGAGATCGTTATTCCTCACCAGGTTGTATTTAAGTGAATTTTTTGTCTCCTCCGGTGTCACGGAGTGAAGGGGAAGTGTGCGATTTTAATCAGGCAGGCTTAAAGACTTTTCCCACTGTATCACATCCTCCAGATGTGCAGGCCAGGCTGGAATAGGTTTTTACTTTGAGGCAGCCGAGGCTGACGGAGAGTCAAGTGGGAGATTATTGGGCTGCACTCAGTGCTTCTCCTAAACACCCAGCGCGCTCAAATATTTTGACAGTCATAAGAGAGGCCGAATGGATCAGTTACTATGCAAAACCAAAGCAATGTTTTTTTTTTCCCTGTGTGTGTATGTGTGTGTGTGTGTGTGTGAAGGAGAGAGCCAGAGAGTGAGAGAGAGAGAGAGACAGAGAGACAGAAAGAGTAAGTCGGTCAGGCTGAATTTAGATTGGGAGAATGTGTGGCCTGTGTCTGCAGAACTTATTTTCAAGAAAGGAAAAGAGATTACAGCCCAGTTACAACCTCGCTATTCAGTTTGATTACGATCCTACGCAACAGCATTCAGAACATCTTGATATCCGCCACATATGATTTATTTTGGACAATACACTGTACCATATTCTGGAAATATTTACTTAATAGGAATATAAAGAGTAGAAACTGAACACCAACTTTTTATTTTCCTTTTTACATAACTTAATCATAGTTTAAAGAAAACTATTGGGTGAATTCTTAATTCGCAAAATGAATGCTGTTTTAATTGCCACCTTACTTTTACCAAACTAATCAGCAAAGGGGTGCCATGTCGGTCCCGTCGTGGGTAATTGGGGGAGTCAGGGGAGGTCCTGGTGGGCTGGCAACATTGGGCCAGTAATATGGGCAAAAATATCTCAAATGTCCTCATACCCCACTTCTTTTTTTTGCAAGTGTGTACAAGTAGCACAGTTTGCATTTGGAGTTACCTTGTCTGCATCATTTAAATACTGGTCAAATAACAAGTCCCATGTAGGGATGTCACGATTATAGATTTTGATGGCACGATTATCGTCTGAGAAATAATAACCGTTTCACCGTTATTACGATTATTTTGTATTAATTTCACACAATGTAGCTAGACAATCACATTCTTTAGAAGTTTATTTACTTTACATTTATTTGCTACTGTGTGAAAAAAAAACACACACACACACACATAGAAGGCTCATCGTCTTGAATATGTAACTCTGTATTTTTGGAATATCCAAAAACCTCCCTTTGTTCAGTACAATGTGAACCATAACTCACTGATTGTTCTGTCCAGGCATGTTCTGCCAATCGGCGATAGTCCTGTCAAAATCAACATATGAATTGAAACTTTTAATCGTGACATCCCTAGGGCCCTGCGATGTGGAACAGTGATGATATTGCCAGGTATAATGTGAGCAACTCTCCTAAACAATGGAACAATCAGAACGTCTGAGAACGTTTCCTTCAACAAAATGGCAAGAAAATTCAATATGACAAAATACACAAAGACTAGCGATTCAAAATTAAAACAGCTGCAGCAATTTTATAAGAGAGCACTGCCATTTATTTTGAAATCAGCATTTCTATGTGTATGACAAACATTAATTGCCAATGTCTGTTAAATTCCTAGACAAGCATGTCATTCTGCTTTATAAGGTACTGATTAGGGATCACCTGAATCTTATTCAATGAGGAAAAGTATAAAAAAAGTGTAAAAAAAAGTGTAACCAAACACTCTCCTCTCGCAATGAGACCAGTTGGATGGTTGGACTAGAAGCAATAGTAATTACTAGAACTAAGGTAATTACCGCCATTTTGTATGAGTGAATACAAAATTTGTTTTCATTGAATTATTCAAGTTCTGTAAACACGACATCACTTCTCTTATTTTGATTTATTGTCATGCCCATTAAAATGATTTAAAAACAATGTTTTAATTAAGAAATGAATAAGAAATATCATTAAGCAGTTAAACTAAGGCAAATCTGTTCAGCTCCATTATTGTTCAGCTGCATAGTGGTCTCTTATTTTTGTCCAGAGCTATATTGTGCTTTATTTGGCTTAGAACATGGCTCAGCCAATCAGATTTATGAATTCATTTTTAGTTACTGTTCCAGCTCTACCACTGGAGGCCTCAGGCCTGAGCAGCCAAAAGAAGCCCTTGACCAATATCTTCACAGTCATTGCCTCAACCCCTTTATACAAACATGTCTCTTAATGTCATTGACACAAGAAGCCTGAAATGTTGGACTCTCAAAAAGAATACAAATAATATCCATGCCCATTGACCATATTTATGAACATGCATAAAATGAACTTGCACTAAAAGAGCAGATTCACCTTACAAGACTTATTCTTGCCATTTAATGTGAATTTCTGAAGTTCATTCAAATATGAGCTAATAAAATGCTAGTTTTTATACAGACACATTTGGTTAACGATTTGTTGACATGCGTGCATCAGTTTCACTGACAGTAATGAATGGCACGCAGCTCGAGAAATAATAGACTTGTCTTTAGATGTGTGAGTGTCATTTATAACCACAGCAGACATCAGCGGGAGAACAGATTGCGATACCAGCGCCAACAAACACTTCATTTCAACCTCCAACTCCACGACTCAAGGTAAGGTGCTTGGGTATAAACAGCAAAATGACTAACTTGTGATGAAGCTGATTGATTTTTACTGGGAGTGTAAATGCAGTGCACGAAGTGATCTAAAATCCACATATATTGTCATTGCTATTGTAAATACCACAGAGATATCACATGTTAATTCAATCTACTGAGTGAAAAGTACTATAACTGACAGTATGGCTGATAGTATGTTTTTTATTTTAAACCAGGCAGGTTAGAATGTTTGAACTACCATGCTGTCAGGATGATTACAGACAAAAATGAATCTATATACCATATCTGGACCAAGATGGACATGATGTTCCATCAGATACTTACTAAAATGCAACAGTAAGCAAAGCATTGACAATAGAAAGAAGGACCAGACCTTTCCCTGATTAAGTGAAAGCAAATGACTGGGATCAAACTGAGATAACAAGTACCACTTTTAATATAAAAAACTCACTGGTTTGGGAAAAGTGTAAGCAGGGAAAGCCAAAACATTTTCAGAGCACTGTACCTCCATAGCAGAGGGGTGTCTGTTATGGAGGTACAGTACTCTGAATATGTTTAGAGCCAGTCCTTGATTTATTCATGTTTTGCTTTAAAAGAGGCAGACTGTTCTCACGGCTTCCTGAAAGAATTTCAAAGGCGCTCATTTTTAATCCAATCCTTGTACCTGACCAGCTACCTGTCTTCTGTTTGTTAACCCACACAGTGACCTATTTACCATTCATTCAAGCCTAACAAAGCACATCTTCTCAATATGCTAAAGATAAGATAGTTTGGCAGGCATAAAATAGTGTTTTCATACCAACAAAGCGAAGTGTAGAGGCTTAATACATTCGCACACCCTTATATGAACTATAAGGACAGACCTCTTAATTATTGAATTCAGGTGGCGCTTTACTTCCAGTGAGGAGCAATCTTAATACTTCAGCATAATTTTGGACAACATCACGCTTGGAATGACTGTGTCCAAGTACACCAAGCAAGCTCCTTAAAGACATGGGTGGATGAGCGTTGCGTGGAAGAACTTGTCTGCTCTGAACACTCTGAAATCTCATGGAAAGCTTCCAAAAAAGAGTGAAAGTTGTTATAGCTGCAAAGGCTATGAACTTGAATGCAATAGGCGTCCCAATAATTCTGGCCATATAATGTATGTATGCAAAGAAGCTGGATTAACCTGAAGAAAAGGAAAATATACAGCTATTTATATAGAAAATAAATATAATGTCTGGGTCAGATTTTACCTGTGAGGTCAAACATGTTTGAATATTAGTCTGGAGTTCAGTTTCAGGTTTACAGCTCTGACTCCATTCAAAGAGAGAGGAAACTGGTTCTGTGTGAGTGGAAATAACTGGAGCCGCTGAGTGAACAGAATTTCCTACAGGGATTTGGGGTAGCTAATGTTGCTTCAAACCATGAGCATACATTTGTGTGCCAGCGCTTCCACAAAAATGCGTAAATGTTCTTTCTTTCCTCCAAACCCAAATCAATGCAGCCAGTGCAGCAGAGCTCTTCCTCTACACAATGTTCCTAACTGTGTATGAAGCTTTAGTCGCGATCGCCTTTTTCAAATCGAACATGAGCCCAAATAAGTGGAAGTTTTTTCAGTTTATTTACCTTTTATATATTTCGTGTGTAACTGTAACCCACTATACAACAGTAGTCAGACTCCAACCAGAGTCAAGGGAGCAGTGAATAGGATTTAACTCCTTGCATGGTTGATTTGAAACTAAAGTACAATTTTTTTGTGTTAAGAAGCAGGATCCTGGATTCCCAGCCACAGATGATGAGATGACTGGATTAATAAACTGGCTTTAATAAACAGGTTCAAATAAACTGTGGGCAGTCTCAGTGGAATGTCCATGTAACAAATCCTTCAAGACATCCACATTTACTCCCTTTTTTGGATATCAACACAACAAAAATAAACATGGCAGTCACATAGAATTATTGAACACTTCAAGATGAAGACATATCTAAACAATTGGTTGAGTCCAGAGTTTCTTTTTTGCCGGAGCAAAAGCAAAGGGTCATGGTAAACGGAGTCTAATTATTAATTCACTTGCTTGACAATGCTGTTGATATGAGTTAGGTAAACAAACAAACAAACAAACAAACAAACAAACAATAACAGTAATGTAAGCGTATCATACATGACAGTAAAGAAATAGTACGAGTGTAAAAAAACATTTCAGGAGGGGAGCTGTATGGCCTAATGGTTAGGGCGTTGGCACCACAATCAGAAATACATTGTATTCCCAACTGCTAGCATTACCGCTAAGGTACCCTTGAGGAAGGTACCGTCCCCCACCACCGCTCCCGGGCGCCTCATTGGAGGCAGCTCCCTGCTTCATTTAGTGAATGTGTTAAATGCAGAGAAATATGGGACAAATAAAATTGGTGTTTAAAGGCAGATGAACACAGTCAAAACCACCAAGAATATCCAATATTGAGACCTAGACAAGGTCAAGTTCAAATGCCAGTGAGTCCAAGACAAGTCAGAGATCACAGAAGAAACATCTTGAATTTGAACTACAGGCCGGTCTGGGCACTTTCATCTCCAATGAGACATTTTCTTCGATTTACCTCATTTCTTGATCTACCTCTTTCAGCGACTACTTACAGAAACCTACTTACAGAAAACTCTTTCGTGGACAAAAGCAGGCGGCGATTTAGCTGTTTCGCCACAATCACGCTTCCTTCATAAACTCATGAGGAGCTTTATCTGAGGCAGCTTTTGAATAATAAAGGTGCTGTGTGTGTGTATGTGTGTGTGTGTATGTGTGTGTGAGGGAGACACATTCCAAATCAAACAGAATATGAACTAAGCCATTTGACAGTCTATAGGTCACATGTTCTCTTGACTTCTGACAGCTTGATGGATTGCTTTGGGAGAAAGCAAGAAAAAAAAGAAGAAATGCTTTCATTTGAAGAAATAAGAAAAAAAAAGATATATTTCAAATGTAAATGCATTAATATTCATAGACTTCAGGGGGAATAAGTGTCTTGTGTGTTGTGCGAGAGGGTAACTAATCCAGACTGTTTAGAGGCACGAGGGCTGATGTGGAGCGAAATCGAGAAAACCACAGGCTGAAACTCTGAACTCCGCTCTGGTGGTCTTTTTATCACTTTAATCGATACTAAAACAAAGATACAGCAGGGGAGTTGAGAGACCCTCCCAAATCAAACAATACAGTCGTCGACTTACTTGACATCATTTATCACTGAAGTGCAAATGGAGAATTAAATACACTTTGCTAAAACCCACTGGGAAAACAAAGACTGTGTACATTTGATCTTTCAGTGTTGAATGAGATCCTTCAGAGCCTTTTATTGATCCTTAAGTCCTGTATCTGCGGTCAGTTCGGACCACAGAAACACCCTTGGCTAAATATTTTTGGTCGGTGGACTGTTCTTAACTAAGCAGCGGCTGAGGTGTATTTTTTAAAATATGTCTAAAACACACATACCAGCACCAAACACACACTTCCAGTACATTTCACCACCATGCTGGTGCCACTGTGGTGCGGAGAATGGGCCACTTCCCATAAGAAGATCAGAAGTGGTCCTATAGGGGTCCCTTTCTACACAAGGAGAGGTAAAATTGGCTTATATCAACAGATATATATATAATAACTGTATAATATATATGGCCATTGTATGTAAGCATCTGAACCTGTTAGTTAAAAACAATGTACCAAAACTTCAGACTGCATCACTGAGATGCTCCTCAATCTCCTCCAGGGCTCTCCTTCTATAAATTATATAATCAAAATCTGGCTTTATTCAATCAGGGATAGTGGGAGGCGACGGGGGCAAGCTTATGCTAGCACATTAAAAATAAAATATAAATATTTCACATATCTTCATGCATTTATTTACCTGTATGTTCTTAACAGAAGGTGGCAAGTGATTTAAATTAGCCAGGTTAGATACTTGTGAGGCATTGAAGACACTGTGGTCACATATACTGTCTAGTTTCAGGTAGAACATTTTCAAAATGTTTCTTCTAAGAGATTACAGAGGAAACTTATTCCAGTGACTAATATTTGGCTCTACCAAATGTGAAGTTTCCAGTCAAAATAATACCGGAGGTACTCCAGAGTACAGTGTGGTAGGGGTGCCTGTACAGCCCCTAAATACAGACTGTCAATGCAGTAAAATTCCAGACCATTAATGAACTTGCAGTGTTACTCCTCTGATAGACCTCTAAGACTCTGTAGTTACTGTTGAAAGTTAATATTCTGATTCTTTGTTGTTAATAGTAGTGATGCAGGTGTTGATGAAGCATCACTCATTCACTCCTGCTTAGTTCCTCCACAGTACCCTGTTAACCGCAAAACACAATTATAATGTTTTACCAGATAATCTCAGGCTATTTAGGTTTAGTGTAACAGTTATAATCCCCCACAGTTAATTATCTCCCCCACAGTCTGGTTCCGAGGAATTTCTTGGATTCAGATGTTTAGCCCGTCACATCTCTAAACGGATGTAATTGTCATTTGTTGCTAAATTCTCTTTCTTCCATAGGAACTGACCTGTCGCTCTCTTGGCTGTAACTATGCATGCAGGAAAGGTTTTTATATAAAGTTTTATATACAAAGATAACAGTTTTGCAAATCAAATGTGTACCTACTAATAAATCAGAGCACCGTACCACATCTAACCTAAATCTAAGTGAATATTGACCTCGATGTCAGAAACTGCATTAAAGCACTGAACCTAAAATGGGGTGGTGTGGTGGTATGGTGGTAACGGAGGTGTCTCTGCAATCTAAAGGTTTTAGTTTGAGTCCCAGGACTGCCAGGTGAACCTCTGAGTTTCCCTCGAGTAAGGTATCGTCCCCACACCCTGCTCCCCGGGTTCTAGGATCCAGGCTACTCGCTGCTTCACTTGGTGAATGGGTTAAATGCACAGGAAGAGTTTTGTGCTGTTTAAACCGTGTGGTGTATTTGTGCCTGACAAAAGGACACTCTACATTATCCACCTTACCGTACCCATGTAGTACAAAACACTTCTTTCACATTCACTAACAGACCCAAAGTAATCATCTGTGGACTGTAGTTTTTTGAATACGTCTTTTGACACTTGGCGCTAAAGAAGACTCAGAAGGCGACGGAGGTACTATATCCCTCGGAACACTCCTAACACATCTGACTCACACACCAAGCTTCTCTGACCTGACAGCCCTTCTTAACAGTGCTATCAGGGCAGAGAACACCACCTCATTACCAGTAATAAGCAAATGTCATCACACAAAGATGTGCAAAAGGAAGTCTAGTGACACAATGGGTATTATCATGGGATCTCTCTCTCTGTATCTCTCCCTCTACCTGGCTCTCTCTCACTCTACCCCTCTCTCTGTCTCTCTCTCTCTCTTTCTCTCAGTCTCTCGCTACCTCTCTCTATGTCTTTGCCTCTCTCTCTACCTCTCTCTTTCTCTCCACCACTCTCTCTGTCCCTCTCATTCTCGCTCTACCTCTCTCTCTCTCTACCTTTCTCTTTCTCTCTACCCCTCTCTGTGTCTCTCTCTCTCTGTCTCTCTTTCTCTCAATCTCTTGCTACCACTCTCTATGTCTCTACCTCTCTCTTTCTCTCTATCACTCTCTCTATGTCTCTCTCATTTTCGCTCTACCTCTCTCTCTCTCTCTATGTCTCTGCCTCTCTCTCTTTACCTCTCTCTCTGTCGCTCTCATTCTCTCTCTCTCTCTCTCTCTCTCTCTTTACCGCTCTCTCTGTCGCTCTCATTCTCTCTCTGTCTCTCTCTCTCTCTCTCTCTCTCTCTGACAGGCTGCGTTTTAATTCTGTAATCCACGCAGACAAGATGTGATAAAAACAGCAGAGGAAGCTGCTCCCTAATCGCTCACTAATGGTTATGACAAATACCTGTCTGTGTGTGTGTGTGTGTGTGTGTGTGTGTGTGTGTGTGTGTGTGTGTGTGTGTGTGTGTGTGTGTGTGT
>JBBKCR010000038.1:4599215-4629215 GCA_037577295.1 Ladigesia roloffi | reverse complement strand
CGAGTTCAAAATGTCCATCCATTTTCATTTGTGCAAAAACAAAAACATGATTAAAAGATCTGACATCTGACATGATTTCCACAAATAAAACACTTTGCCTTCCGCTGCTTTATTAAGGGGGCGAGCCGCGTCGTCGCTAATACATCAAGCCATAGGATGTGCTCCATTTAGGCCCAAAGTGGAGCTGCTCCAGACAAAGCGACACAGGACAGCCAAACAAAAATAGCAGGAATAAACACAGCAGTACAATTAACCAGAATGGTAACAAGTTCATAACTACTTTTTTTTTTTTTTAATGAAACATTAATTTCATTTTTGGGCCTCGAGTCCCTTGGGGTTAAGGGAAATAAATGGCAGTACTTTAATAACAAGAGACAAACATCATTTCCCGGCTACGCCCGGCTCTCAGCCATCTGACTGTGAGTGAGCAGCCAACATGCACTAAAATGTTTCGCTTCCGTGCGCATATAGGGAGCATAAATAATTCAAAATTAATCCCTGCAGAGAGAGGGATGATGGGAATCGTAAATTATCCGTGCACAATGCCTTAACACGGGCGTTCCGTGAACCTGCGCTAACAAACTAGCCCGCTTCCTCATTACACGCTAGGTGCGGGGCTCTTAACCTTTGAATATTAATTTGGGGGTGGCTGCGGTGGGATAGCGGCGCTGCGAGTGGAATCGATGGTAGAGTGTGTGAGGAGAACAGACTGATTCTGTTGGGTGTTGTGGTCTGTATTCTTCTCATTCTCTCTCTATCTCTCTCTCTCTCTCTCTCTCTCTTAGAAACAATGCATGCACAACACACTTGGTTCTGCTAGTGATGGTAGTCAAAAGTACACAAGACAATATGAGCAGCACAGTAGTGCTTCCCAGCTTTGGTCCCATGAAGGCTCCTCATTTCTGTACATTTTAGAGCTTCCCCTGCCCTTAAACATCCAGAACAGGAAAACAAAAATGTCCCCTCTAGGACTCGGGTTGGGAAACATTAATCTAGAGATTTTACTGTTTTGCTTTTTTGATGTATTAGCATTGTTGATTAATAGGTTATCATTCTTTTTTTTCAGTTTTATGTTCACCAAAAAAAGAAAAATAGATAAAATCTGCTTGATAATTAAAGAAGTCAATTTACAAGATAGTAGAAGTAGTGACTAGTGTGTGTGTGTGTGTGTGTGTGTGTGTGTCTGTGTGTGTGTCACTACTTCATCTCACAGCTATAGAACAAGGTAGAAAACCCTCGAAACTATTGCAACCCCCTTCAGAAATCTGTTAAACGGGAACAAATGTATAAATAACCTGAAATGAAGTGAGGACAGACCGTGTCTACAGCAGGTTAACCATGCGGCATAGCAGAGATAAAAGCACGTTACTGTGTACTGTAGCGTTTAAAATGATGTATTGTGTAGTGATATATGTAGTCAGTGTCTTAAGGTCCTGTAGAAGTTCATAAATAACAGCCGAGGTTGCTTTAGAATTCTTAAAACTGTGCTCCTCCTGATAAACATGCTGATGGAATGCTGTTCAACAAATGACTATGAATGAACTTAAGTGTAATCAGAAAAAAGCAAATAAACAAAGAAATGAGTAGTGGGGCGTGTAGGATATGGTGGTTCAACCCAGGTGACATTGTTTGGTTGAGTGTTACATTTTGGGAACACTATGGATGGAAACGAACGATTTCAGTGGCCAAACCGCTCTAAAATCAGTCCACTGCGAGTAAAAGGTGTTGTAGAGAAATCCCAGGTATGATAAGTGGAGGCACGGGAGGTGTTAAATAAGAAGGATGAAAAGAAACTCTCATAAATGTACAGAAGTTCGTGAGTGATTGTGGCATATATGGCTCCCATGATTACACTAAGAACTTCATCCGCTAAAAGGAAAGTCAGCAATAAGTCCACTGATGAAATTGATGGAACTTGAGGAAGAGCAAGAATAGATTTCAGTGTCCAGGAACATAATCAGTCTTGACAGACTGCCAAAGGCACGTGTGCTAGACTTGCACAATTTAGAGTTCGACATTAATCCAGAGGAGAATCTTTCAGGGGCCTATAGACTCTGAGCAATTTGTTCCTTGTTGCACGATATATCTATGTTTGTGAACAGTTACTAAAACTCACACAAAAATGTACAGTCATCCCTCAACTCCTATTTTCATCTTTCCTGCATGATACAGTCATTCAGATGGGTTTGATGTAAAGTGGTACAAAAGTGGGAAATGTGTGTTTGTGGTTGATGTGAAGTAGAGAAGAAATGACTTAGAATGGAAAGTTAAAAACTTCTAATATAGACATGAACATAGACAGCATAATATGCAGCCATTTTATTTTCTATCCAAAAACATTTTACAGTGAACCAAGGTAAAAACAAACAAAAAAATACCTAACAAAGAACAACAAAAGAAAATGAAAACTATTGAGTCACCACAGGAAATAAAATCATGCCGTATTTTTTATCTTTTATAAAGTTGTTTTCTGCATTTGACACCTGAACAGGATAAAACAGATCACCGAATATAAAATTACTACCAAGTTTTGAGTTTTTAAACTTTAGTCTTTTGAAGCAAAGGCTCCTAATTTCTCACCAAACCAAAATTATTAAATATTTCTCTTAATTTAATCCACTGATGAATCTCAGACCCATAAATACCAAGCTGAACTGGCCCCACTGTGATAGAGTCAGAAAACCGATATTTAACAGCATACTACATATTTAATCTAATTCATATTTGCTGTCTTTAAAGGGGAGGAATATAAAGATTTATTTTTTGTTTTGTTGGATCACGTTGGATCAAAATAAAAGTGTGATGGCATGCAATATTCTGTTTTTAATATGGAATAGTGCTTTAACATCAGAAATAGCCCCTTTTTGCATAGACAGTGAGGGGTTAACACAAAGCACTTCCTTAAAATACAGATAGAAAAAGCATATATATATAAAAAAAAACATTTGAAAACATTTAATTTCATTTCTATACATATTTATATTTTAAAGGAGATGGACGCTTTAATAGCAGAAATAGCCCCTTTTTGAATAGACTTTAAGGGGTGAATGCAAAACCTTTAAATACAGACATAAAACATATGATAAAAGAAGAAAAACATATGATTTAGCCATCATCTTAAGAGCTTAACAGGGAAAGACAGGTATACACTGTCAGAATGGCCAGTAGCATGTATGATGTGCTCACTCCAAACTATGAAATACCAACACAAGCCACCCACCAGAATATTCAGAGGAAACATGCCAGTCTATATCAAAGCTCTATTAGATGAGGCCTCCAGAAGCAGTCCTGCTAAAAAAGGGACATGAATACACAACAGATCCTGGATAAAAAGCCTCAGGCAGCCTGCGCTGAGTGGCATTTGGAACGGAAAAATATCCGATTTGGAAACTAGTTTGGAATATACATATCAAAGACATAGAGACGCTGAGATTCCCTCCCTGTGTACATCACAGGATATTTCCCCATCTCCATATTCCCCGCCACCCATCCAACGACAGGCGCCACCGTTCCCTGCTCTAAAGAAGGACGCCCGGTATAAAAATGGGAGGTAAAAAGGAGTGATCTGCTTAATATGCACTCTCCTTTATAATCCACAAGTTCTATTAGCAGATTATGAGAGGTAAAACGTGCGGTAAGACAGAAAGCTGGACTGCGCTTGCCAGGCAAGACAATGCCGGCTTCAGGCAACGCCACACTGCTACAACGACAAAGGACATGAAAGTACTTTCAACTGCCATAAGCTGAAAGTTTGCATTTTCTTCTTCGTATTCTCAGCATTTAACTTCGTTGTGTTTGACTGAACTTGTTCAACTTTGTATGGTTCCACAGCAGAGAGGAGAATGACCTGAAATTGTTTGAAGATGTAAAAGCATGCTTAATTTGATGAAAACATTGCTCGTTTAAAAATTATATTAAAAATTTGGAATTAAAAAAGGTTTTTTGGACTAAAATCAGCATCAAATGACTATTTGTACGGCGTATGGCATGAGGTAAACTGGAACCATACCATATTTACACTTTAATGAGAGGCAATCACTACTGATTAATAGGAACTGAAATATTTTGTTTTTTTACAGTTTTGTCAAATGGTTAGGCTTTCAGGTGCTGAACAGAAACATAAAAACATGATTAGGAATTGACAGAGGAATCAACCAATCATATTTTGATTTACCAGTGCTATGTCAATATTCTTTCTTTGAAGGAAACACTATAGAAATACTATATACATATTATTGTGTCCAATATGCATGAACACTGAAATGTCTATTCAACACGGAATGCTTTTGTTTTTTTAATCAGCTTCAGTCCATGTTTAATGAGCCTGAGCCATTAATTAGCTTTTTTTCAGTTTTCTTTGATATTAATGGTTTTAAAAGATAGGTCTAAGGGTCAAAACTGACATTTTAATACAACGGAATAACAGATAATTACATTATGAGCCAAATAAACTACAGGCTATGCAAAGATATTTGGCGTTCATTAACCACATCTCATTTAGAAAACGAGTTCTGTTCCTAAATAAGAACCCTCATTCAAAGGTTCTCTACAGCATCAATGCAAAGAAAGCTTTTTGGCATCTTCATGTTACAGTTTGTGGAAAGATACACATATCAATTAAGTTTTTTATAATCTGTCCTCCATCTCTCTTTCTCTCTCTCCCATCACATAACATCACCTCCCCCCCTTCGCTCTCTCCTGAACTTCTTGTTTGGAGGCTGTTTTTTAACACATCGGGGGCTGAGTGTGCAGGGGCGACACATTACACACACAGATTTGCCCATTAGAGGCGTAATGGTAATGCCTCACCTTTTGATTTTCAGCAGGAGCAAAAGGATTTGTCAGGGGAGCCGGCAACTGGCTTTATTGCTGAGAATTTCATCACAATAAAAGCTTATGGGAGAGGTGGAATAATCGGTGCGCCATATAAAAAAAACGCCTCTATGTAGATTACATGCCTCTTGCCTTGCTAATCCCAGTAATTGATGAACTCCACCGATGATTTTCTTCATATTATTTGCAATTTGTTTATTAATTAAGACTGCACTTATTTTGGGACACGAAGCAAGCAAACACGATTACGTGCTCGGTAGGGTGAAAGAGAAGAAGGGCTTTTAGATGTATCCCCTCACTGCTGCTCGTCCAAGAGTGAGTTTACCGAATGTTAACACAAAAAAAAATACATGGACACACTTGATTGGGCGAGCGTGTGGATGTTATTGGATGGGTAAATGAAATAAATAATGGAGAGCAATTAACGAATCCCTGCTGCAGTGTTGAATCAGGGTGTGCACGGAGAAGCTGGTGTCATTAATTTAGCTCCTTTCACATACGGAATTTAAATTTCATATAAGCATGTAGGGTGATAAGTGTTTTTAAACATGCTAGAAACCAGATGTAACACCATCGCCCTCTTTAACTTTACTAAAGACACGAGTCGACGAGACAGCTCCTGTCCTTTAGTGAGTGTGCTGATTAAAACTTCATTCTTGCTGGTAATAGCTGGAGACTGGTAAAGGGGGTCTGAGGGAATCATTTGCAAATATTTCCATAAAATGTGGAAGAAGCAAAATGCCTAGAATACAAAAGCACAAGATTTGCATCTATTAAGCCGCCACATCACTTTGGGACATTTAGCGAGTTAGATCAGAAAAACTGGGGACATGATGCTATAAATATGATCACTATATCATCAGCTCTCTCTGGCTGTCACTCATAAACACACTGCAGAACCAGCTGAACCGGAGTAGTCTTAAGGAAATGCAAAACTTGGGGAGTTTAGCATCTTGTCCATCATGCAGTATCTAAATTGGCAGCTTTTCCGTAATGAACGACTTTGTGGACAACAAGCTTTCTTGAATGTTAAAGCAAATGAGTGTGTTTACCTTGTTGGGTTTGTGAGGACAAAGTCAAGACGCAGCAGAATAGGCTGCCTAAATAAAGATTGTGGTGCATTTTTCCCATGAAAAAAAAAGTTGTTTTTGAGGGCCACTTCTTGCTACGAGCTGTACAGTTTTGGGCCCCATTCTACTATTGGCTTCCATGAATATTCAGTATTCATATATAGTTTATGTATTTCAGTTAAAATATAATTTTCCTGTATAGTCCATCATTGTTTACTGTTATGTATTTAATATTTCTCCTGTTAACCCTT
This sequence comes from Ladigesia roloffi, assembly GCA_037577295.1. Lineage (NCBI taxonomy): Eukaryota > Metazoa > Chordata > Actinopteri > Characiformes > Alestidae > Ladigesia > Ladigesia roloffi. The sequence continues at coordinate 4,623,061 of JBBKCR010000038.1, read as the reverse complement.
TAAGTGTTAATTTTTTTTTTTCAAAACCTTGTGGCTTAAAAGGGGTTAAAGATAGAGTTACTGTAAATTAGAAAAATGTTGGGCATGACCTGAAGTTTATGTAGGGTATAAATGTTCTCATCTAATTTGCATATTATGACATTGTGAAGTGGCAGACACCTTACATTTAATTATATTTAGGAAACAGCTGATATTGAACTGATGTTTGGAAGTTAATTTCTTTCTTTTTATCTTTTTATCCTCTTTAATTAATTATTAATTAATTATTAATTAATTATCAGGAAAGAGGAAACTAACAATAAAACAGTAAAAAAAGTAGTAAAATATTGACTGAAACAGGCTGTATTTACAAATTTCCTGTAATGTAGCATTTGTATTCCCTGCCATTAGTTGGCAGACATGTAGTACTTTGATTCAAAATTAAAATTTTGAGCAGTGAGAGAGTGAACTTCTGTTGTCAGGTTGTAAGCATGTGGGATTTTTTTGGGAAAAAAATACCAAATGGTTAATAAAAAGTCCGTTGATGATGTCCTACGAATTATATTCGCTGGTTCTGAATCTGAAGGGGAAGATTCGCCTTTTGTACAGGGAAACACGCGAGAAAATTATACTCCAAAGAGGAGAGCGCTGAGAATCCCTTCTCACACGCCGATCGCGGCTGCTTGTGGCGCCGGGACGCTCAGCTCGCTAACGCCTGCCGATTGGAGCACGACTTTCTCGCGCGTCTCCCGGTACAAAAGGCAAACCTTCCCCTTCAAATTCAGAATCCGCGATAATATCATTAGCAGGACATAATCAACGGACAATTTTTCTTTAGCCAATTGGCGTATTTTTTTTGTCCTAATTTATCTAAAATCCCACATGCTTGCACTGAGAACAGAAGGGCACTGTGTGTCTGCTCACGCGTCAATGACACAAGGCTCATTTCAACTGCTTTTTACTCAAAACTTTGAATAGGATGATGGCGAAATTTTCATCTTGAATCAAAGTACTACATGTCTGCTAACCAGTGGTAGTGAATACAAAAGCTACATTACTCAATATTTGTAAATATTGTTTTAGTCATGAATATGTGTTGTCGCAATTCTGCGACTTTGGAGCTTGCAGGGTTTAAACTAAACAGAAAACATGCAAATGAATATGACTCAGGTGGGTAGCAGGCCCAAAGCATGGGCTTCATATGGCCCTCAAGTAAACAAACAGTATTCCAATGTTAGTTTCTTAAACACTAAATAATTGACATCGTACTTAATGGGAAAGAAGAGGTGTTACAACTTCTCAGTTAACCACAGAGTGTGATGGGGCAAACAGCTTAGACCCTAGGCCGCCTGGAGTCTAATTTTGAACTGACGATGTGTCAACATGTGTTGCTGGTTGTAGAAGGTTCCTGAGCTCTACCAGCATGTCTGCAGACGGCACAGCATGAAAACCAATGCAAGCAACACAGCAGTAGGAGAGAAGCAGAATGCACAAGACCGCGGCTGCACTATGCCGGGGCAAAAGGAGGATGACCCTTCTCCTTCTAGTCTTTCTCTTCTTGACACCACCACTCTCAAGTCCCCTACCCTAAACGGCTGGATTTCCACCAAGCTGCATTCCTCCGGGGGAGCCGAGTGGCCCTAACAAGCATCATTACAGTGTCCCAGGGAGAGGCAGGAGACAGCTGGAACCCTGCGCATGTGACCCCAGCCACTCTGTGGACTTAACTCCGGTCACTGTGATCAAAGCCTTCAGGCCAGCAGCTGAGACTGGCAAGTCAAACATGGGGATTCCACAAATAGGGCCGGAGTGAGTGAGCACCAATGTAGGCGACCCGAGAAGGTATTACCATGGTGATGTGTTCGGGAAAAAAGGCGGCAAGTGTGTTAAATGAAGTGTTTGTGTCTCTGTGTCATGAATGAATTTGAAATGCCCTTTTTTGTCTGCCCTTTCCTGAGCAAAAACATTGAGTTCAGTGAAAAGAAAGTAAACTACTGAAGTGGTGGGGCTTTAAGTCTTTTGTGGAGAGAAATTCAACCTACCAGTGGCAGACACAACAGATCGTTCACGATAGGTGCGATGCTCCACCCACAGCTCTGCTCTTTCCAAGCCTCATGCACAAATAATCTTTTTTGGTCTAAAGAGAGTTTAGGAAACAGCTTTTCTTCCAAATGGGAGAATTTAGAATGTGTTTATTTATTTATTTCAGAAACATGTGAATGGTCACACAGTTAGAATGCATTAGAATAAATAGGTTTTTGCTAGGTGCTACTACTACTACTACTACTACAACCAACAACAACAACAATAAGAATAATGTTCATGATCATTTTACCAGTTCCCATTAGCAACAATAACACAGTTCAAACCTCAACTAAATTATTTTGCTTAAATAGGATTCTGCCAAAGTTCTACAGCTTGTCCAACTTCAAAGCAGCTACAACTAAATGACACCTTTGGATGATAGGAGCATGCACAGGTCAATTTGCATATTCTTAAAAACATTTAGAAAGATGAAAACACACAAGCATGCACACGGTCACACACACACAGGTCATGAGGGGAAGTGGGCAGGGTAAGCACTTTGATGTGGGAAAGCTGAGGTCAGTGTGTTGCAGCAAAGATTTTCACTCGCCACAACAGTTCTCCTCGCTTTAACACTGCTGTTTGCTGAACCCAGGCTGAGAAAAATACAGAAAAAGGGAGAGCTGGAAAAAAAAAATTACCACTCCTTCATGTGAACCAGTGAGAAGCTGTAAAATGTCCTACTTCATTTGCTCTACCTTGATACAGGGTCTGCGACGTCGCCTGTTTGCCCTTACCTCGTTTTTTGTTCTCCGGACCACTGCTGAAAAAGTGAAAGGTCTTGGGCGCATATAAACTAATTTCAAATGTCATGTCTTGTACGGCTTTAAATGAAAGGAAACGTCGCGCTCGCTCGCGAGGGCCAAGTCAATGAATTTGTCAAAATTTTATGATAATTCATTCAATTATTCCTTAGACATTTAAATGATGGCAAAGGCATTGAGGGGGAGAGGAGAGGTAGATGGAGGAGGAGGAGAAGGAGGAGGGCCCCAGTAATAATCCCTCTACTGATATTAGAGTGCCTCCAGAGGGCTTTTAAAAGCTCTATATCAGTGCAAAAGCTGCTAAAACTTCACTCACTCACATACAAGAAATGCAATGACCTAACCTATTCATTAGGCTTGGCTTCAAATTATGTATTTGTGTTGCCCTGAATTTCGCCCAATATTTCTCCACTTTTCACAGATACATACAGATAGATAGATACACATTTATACACACACACATACATTTTTTTGTCCTGAAATACACATACACACTTCTTTGCCCAAACACATGCAGTCTCAGCAAATGCATTGTGTTTTCCTCTCTGAGAGAATGACAATAAAATTGGCTCTCCGTTCTTCTCACCCCTGTGACCTGTGACCCTCTCTCGGTCTCCCTAGCTCCAGGCTGAAGTCGGTGGGGGTCGGGGAGGCAGAGCGGCTGCTGCTGTGCGACGGCTAAGCTCCCCCTCTAGTGTTCACACGTCTGTATTCCTTGCAGCTACAGTGGAAGCCCTTTGGTGTGGAGCTCAGCCCAGAGGAACGCTGCCTTCTACCTCTGCTCTCTTTACACTTCGTGTGCTTCCAAGCACTAGCTAGCAGGCGTGCTGCTTCCAGCTGAAGTGAGCTTTTTAGCCTGATAAATAGCAGATGTTGCATTTGCCATTCTCTCTATACCAGTGACTAGAGAGCTGCTATCTCCTTATACAGCTTATCTTTTTTATCTCTTACAGAATGCCTGAAACTATGCTGGTTATTTTAGAGACCCTACGAGAAAAAAAAATGGCAATGAAAGGAAGGCGTATGCGGCTGTTTTGTTATAGCATCGCAGCATGTCAGATCGTGGCTAGTAAGGCAGTGAGAAAAGAAATCAAAACGTACAAACTGCTTAAGCATATACAGTCTGTGTTGTAGTGTGAGGTGTTAACTTCCCCCTGCGCCTTCTCACGGCTGCCGTGGCTAAGTGCTTTTGCAGCGGCTAGCACTGACACAAGCTAGCCTGCGGGGGGATGCTAATTACGCTTTCACTCACCAAATTAACCAACTTTCACTGGGACCCAGCCTCCATCTGACTCACTTGAGGACTGGTTTGGGGTGGTGTGTGTGTGTGTTGGTAGGGTGGGGGAGACAGACAGAGAGAGGGGGAGAGGGAGAGAGGCTAGAAATTTGAAACAAACCAATAATCTTGTACTTTGCCTCTTGAAGGCAAGCCACAGCGCCTCTAATGTAGACAAGTCATTTTGTACAAGCCACAAGCGCCCGTGGGGGACAGGAGGGGAGCACATTGCGGGCCGCCTCGTTTCAAAGATCTTTTTTGCAATCAGTGCCACAATGGAGGCCCCCTCATTTTATGCTGCTACATCATAAAAGTGCTCCTTTTGTTACATTTCCATCCTTAAAAGGACCTTAATCCCTTTTCTTTTCAGGCGAGTCTATGGCAAATTCCACAGGGACATCCCATTCGCTGCGAGAGCTGGAGTGACCCACTCAGAAAGCAGCATGGCAAAGGCTTTGAGCTTTTCTTCCCCTGCCACTCTCCCGAGAACATTAAATCGTACTTTTCATTCCCCTCACCGTAGGGGGACGCCCCTTAATGATGACAGAGAAAGAGAAATTCCTCCACTCGGGTCCTATGATACCATTCTGCTGTCAAGCGGGCGTCTCGGCGGACAGAGAATCAAACATGGCTTCCTGCAGGTGGAGCGGCGATGAAGGTCACGCCACGGCCCGGAGGAGCTGGGGGAGAGGCAGCACTTCAGAGGAGCTGCCAGCTTTTCCCACACCAAATTAAGTCATCTGTGAAGACGCAAGGCTCACCAGCTTTAGGGGTTTGTTTGTCACTTAATTGTTTCTGCTAAGCACAAGGGGGAGTTTCGTCTTCCTTTTCCTCGCAATATTTCATAATCGCTCACCAAATGGCATGAGGGCCCAGGCTGTGCCCTGTGAATCTCATTTGTAGGGTGCTTTGCTGTCTAACCAACCACTTGTTATTCTTTTTAAGCTATGATTGTAATCATATTGCTACATTACAAACACATTTTTAAATCAATAATGGCACTGATATAAAATGTTTGTGACCAAATAAACCTTACATTAAACAGATCAATCAACATTTTCATTCGTCCAAACACCCAAAGAAACATGTATCTAATCGAAACGTATAAGGTATACTCAATAGCGTATATATGCAACACCTACCTTGGCACCAGGATAGACAGAAGGCGAGCTGGTGAAGGCAGTGTGATGCTCTGAGCAATGATCTGCTGGGAAAGTTGTGTCCTGACATTCATTTTATCTTTGAAATGTACCACCTAAATTTGCAACAAATGCCATAACAGCAGTGGCCTGTTTCAGCAGGATAATTCTCCCTGCCACACGCCAAAAATTGTTCAGGAATGGTTTGAGGAACAAGATGTGTTCGTGAAGCAGACATGGTTTCCATACTTTCCAGATGTCAATGAGATTGAACACCTGTGGGATGTGCAGGACAAAGTAGTCTCAGACATAGAGGCCCCACATTGCAACCTTGTCTTGTGGAGTCCATACTTTGATACACAGATGTAAGAGAAGAGACTCACATGAAGTATTTCTCCTTCAGGCAAAGCCATGAAAACAACCATCCAACACCACCACAGAATCAACCTTTTCACAGCTACATTTAACAGATTTCACAGATGCTGTGATGAAATGAGTAGTATATCCAGCACATGTGCATTTCTCCTTAATATTCCACATCTTTTGATAAATGTCAGAACAATGGTGAACACATCATTTCCTTTAAGAAAACTTTCTTTGCTGTCTTCCCTCTTTTCAGATGATTGGCACTGTGTTCGCTTTACACAAGCTTGAGTGAATGCGTACACAAACATGCTTTTCCCAACATTCCTAATCATTCATCTGGATGCTTTGTTAACATCAGTTAAAATGTTTGTTAACTGCTGCCTGTTAAGCATCACGGTGGTGGAACTGTACTGCATTACCTTCTAGAGCAATGTTATTTACTGTGTAGCTCTTAGCCTAAGCTGGCGGCACTTGCAGCAGGTAATAATTGCTGGATAATTGCCTTTCCTATAATGCATAATGCAGTCAATACACACAGCGCAGTCAAACATTTAAAATGGCACTTTTCTCTTGGTATCCTACATAGAGGGAACGTGCATCTTCGGAACATAAGCAATTAAACAACTGTAACAATAAGCCTTCCTTCATTAGGTAAAATTACTCTTCCTGCAGTACAATTTCAAGCATTTCATTTATTCATCCAATTCCATGGAGAATCAACATATGACAAGCATTGTCTGAAACTAGCACTCAGACAGATAGCTTTTGAACAGTTTGGCGCAATCAGTTCACTCACTGATCTTTGTTATAAACAGATAAGCTTCAGTAGTGGAATGGGAATGTCTACTTGTCCACAACTAATCAAAATGCACTGATGTGTATTTTAAAGGCCAATCAAAATGATGAACTGAGCACAGTGGGAAGATGAAATAGCATATTTGCTAAATGGATAGACCTTTGGTGATTTACTGTAAATGTGGCTCTCCTGTTTATTTCTCCCGAATAGAAAAAAAAAATTACATTGTGAAGCACAGTTCTGGTGGATGGGACCAGCAAACAGGAGGGCCTTTAGCATTCAGATCAGAGGCGTAAAGAGCCAGATATTGAAAATGTAATGCAGCAGGATTTGACCAGGTGAAAAAGTCAGACTCTGGTCCTGCTGATAGTTGGATAGAGAGCTCAAAAACACAGCCTGTGCTTGGGGAGTGCTCGGGGAGTGTTTCGCCGCGAGCTTCACTCCTTTTGTAATGGGTTTTTCTGTCTCCTAAGGGTTAGCGACGAAGACTCAAGGAAATGTGGTGATGTGTATTGTGCAGAATGCAATTTCCACATCCTCTTTGGTGATCCTAGCTAGCCTGGAAATTACAGTCACATGTAAGCCCTTACAATATGCTTGCATTAATAAGTGGCAAGTGTACAAAGGGCAAGGCGTCCTTGGATTGAACTTTTCTTTAACAGCTACTGACAATGATAAAAATATAGCCGAGGCTATACCATCGGCCATACCTTCTCATGAGACGCTACAAAGAAACAACACACATCCTCAACTTTCATTAAGCCAAAATGACCCATCCATCATTGCTCTGCTCAGAATTCCACTGTCTTGGTGCTGTTTGTATTCCTCCAGCATATTGACAATGATTATCTCTAGCAATGGAGAGTTGCCACAGTGCAGCCTGTTGCCAGGGATGACCGCAACATGCGCTGTTTTTTAATTCGCACCAACGTGTTAGTAGTAGTGGCCCGCCACTTCACCCGCTGTTACCTCTAGTACATTAGTTACCATGTTAGTCAGTGGCAATTATTATGGATGAGGTGTTAAAACACAGGCACCTTCCTGCAAGATTAGGACACACTCCTTGAAAGGATATTAACCACCAGCTATGCATTTTTTATGCCTAACACAAGGTCATGTCTTCTCCTATCTTCTTGGTTGAATGCAATGTATAAACTTATGTATATTAAAGCCATAGTAAAAAAAACATACTGCAACGATTTCGTGCTAAAATCGTTAAGGGAGGCAAGGAACATTTGCGAGAGCAGGTGAATTCAAAGGGACCGAACTCCAAAGCCTTTATTAAAGCTAGACAGAAACATGCAAAGGGTTAATTAAGCACATGTCACCACTCCTCCCAGAACATATAAACTCCACCCCAGGTACACAGAGCCTCTGATTAACACACACACGGTAGGTCTGTGTACCTTCCCCTAAACACAACAAAATGACCCAAAACAACCCCATAAACACACACAATAACACATTCTACCCATTAACTACACACAAAATAACACACAGAACACATTTACACCATTCGAGGTGAGAGCAAAATATGCTGGGACAGCCCCCCCAGCCAACTCCGTTACATTGCCCCCACCTCAGCTGTGGAAATCCCCAGCCACTCTGTCCACCACCAGTCCGTGAGGCACCTGGGTCGGTAGCGGCCAGCGTCTACGCTGCCGGCCCCCAGCCTCACTCCCAGGAGTTGAAAGGCCAGGGGACAAGGGCTCGTCCTCAGCCTGGGCCCCCTCCTCAGTCTCACATGGCAGTTGCGGCAGCCATCTACCGCCCGCACCCCTCTGTTCGGTGGGACCCCACAAACCCCTGTCTTTTCGGACCACGCTGGGGCTCGAGTCCCGAGGATGGCCCCCTCAAAGACTCTGCGGTGCCGTGGCTGCTGGGGCCGCCAGCACCGTCTCCGTGGCGGCCCCCTTCACTGTCCCCAGGGCCCTCCACGACCCGCTCCATGGAGGAGGCTCTGTAACGCGGTGCGAGCCCTCGCGCACTCTCCATGTGCACCACCGCAACAATCGGTCCGTCGCCATGTCCAAACGGTCACATGGAACACCGCCCCCAGCCGCTGCAGCAAATCCAGCCACACAACGCAGCAGTCCTCAATGGGTCCTTCCTAGAAAGAATGTTCCACCGTAATGTCACTCACTGTCACACACACAGTCCTCGGCCCGTGCACTGCCACACTCTGTCCTGTCACAGTGGTAATCCGCCATGGCAGCCCCCTTGACGCAACACTCCCCCGCGAACAATCGACATGGTGGACCCCGTGTCCACCAATGCCCGGCAGTTCATCCTGTCCACAGTGCAATCCAGGAAAAGTCCGGCGCGCCCCAGGTGCGCGCTCGTCCCAGCCCAACGGGGATGAGAGATGGAAGCGGGCAGTGCGGTTTTCCTTCGCCACTGCCCCCCTTCAGTTCCTGTTGCTGGGGTACGGTGTCCGTTGGCTTGGGCACTTCGCAAGAGTGCGCGAGGTGTCCTGGTTCGCCGCAGCGGAAACAACGCCGCTTTTCCACCAATCCGCGCCGTCACGCTCTGTGTCCAGTGGACTTTCTTCATTCATCAGACTCAAAATGTCAATTAACTCACTGGCTCATATTTTTTCAGACATTGTATGAAACTATAAACAATCTATAAAAGAAAAGCTAAAAACAGTATTAGTAGCTATCGAACAGTAAAGTTTTAAAATCTGCTTGTAGTTTTGGGGAATTGTATGTGATACTAGGCTACCATTGATTGTTAAATACATTTGCTCACAACTAAGGAAAACTTCAGACAAAAAACACATCTTAATTTCCTATATTAAGGCCAGGTAATCTGTATATCTGACTTGCAAAATCTTGTGTTGTCTTGCACATTCTAAACAAAACAAGCAGCATTTCCCTGGGAAAATGCCAAGAGTAGTTGCATGATTGTTGTAAAACCAGCGTTTGGAGATACTCAGACATTGGTCTATTGGCATACAATTAAAAAAGAAAATTGCTCACATCATGGATTACAACCAGAGATATTCTGATGCAGTGTGCAGTGAATTTATGGTTAAGTATGGCTGAATGCATAGGTGTATTCACAGGCTTCACCTTTCCAATTAAATTACCATAAACAGTGAGAAATATATACTTTTAGTAACTGACCTGAGCTTTAGTGTATTGACATCTGTGCATGAATCTGCAGTGTGTGTTTTGCTTCATGTTTCTGTTGCTCCGCACAGGCTATCTCTCTGGCATAGGTTTTGAAGGTGACTCGACCACCCACTTTCTCTCCTCATATATTACAGAGAAGACTCGTCCACAAAGTTTGCCAAAATTCTACAAAGGGTCTGACCGAAAGTAGCACCAAAAAATGAGTGGAATACAAAATAACACTAATAATAAAATAGTGTAATCGCTTCCACAACCACACTAATAAAGAGATCAAGGTCCATGAATATGCCCTTGTCACAGCTCTGAGGATGGAACATTGAGTCATTCTGCAAGCGCAATTACTGGAAGGACAAAACGTGTTCTCTTCATTTACTGAAAGAACAAAACAGTATTCTCAGAGCAACGGTTTGCTTTCCACAGACAGAGAGCAGAGGGAGGCAAGGAGCATCTCTGGACATAAAACAGAGCCAGCATGGAGAGAAAGAAATGAAAACTTAATCTAAGAAACCTTCAACTTGCCATGGCCTCCTCCTTTCTCTCATCCACTCTTTACCCTTTCTTCAAACATCCCTGCTTTCTCTTCCTTTCTGAGGGTAAAAAAAGAAACTGAACACTGTGTTTACTCATCTTCGGGTCACATTCTTTAGGGGGTGGCAGCAGCTCCCAGCTCAATTTCCATACCCTCTCATTCATTTTATTTTCCTTCAATTTATTAAGCAATTAAAAATCTCCTATTACATACCTTTTAGGCTGTCTTTTTTTTTTAGCAGGCCAAAATTATTACACCAATTTGTGTCATAATTATCATAACATTGCACTAATTCCCAGAGAAGTATTTAAATTATATGGTTGGTTGACTGCGTGATGAATTAAGGAACCATTCTCGAAAAACGCTGCAAAAGGGGCTCATCCAATTCAAATATGGATTAGACCTTAAAACATGGTTAGAGCGAGGCCAGCTTTGCACAGTAAAGTGGGCTGTGAAGCAATAGACTTTAGAGGTGATGTTGAAATAGGAGGGCCACACAGTGACATACAGACATTGGGGCTGTTATTAAAAAGGACTTAAAAAAGTGTCCTATAAAGTAACAGTAAATTCAAAGAATATCTCTGCTAAAAAAGATGAGCTATCATTTGATTACTAAATCTGAAAGGTCTCTCAAGGCCACTATGGGTCAGTGGTCCAATGCCTGGCTACTGCCAAAGTTAACGCTAAGATGAATTTGTCAAACAGAACATTACTCCATGCTGTAGCGGGCCTTTATAGGACAGCAGGGATGCTCGAGAAGAATAGAAAAGATCATAAAGCTTTTAAGCAGCCTGACCTTGTAAAGAGAAAGAAAGATGTTCATTGTAGAATGAAATGTTCCAGCCTAATTTAAATCACAGGCCAGTGGAGCACCGAATGCTTGTGCAATAAATGGCGCCTTTGATTTGCGATAACAAAAAAAAAAGATGTTCAAATTGTGTGCATGCACTCACAGCCGATTTCAAATTGACTGTTTTCACCAACATGAAACAATTTAAAGCACTTGTATCAAGAAATACACTTTTTTCTTACTTTTTAATAAACAAAAATTCTTGGCGTAGTATGGAAACATTGCCTCAAAATGTACCATTCACACTAAAGTCTATGTATAAAGTCTAAAATGATTTAAAAAAAGCCCATCATGTATTCAGTGATGGAGAAATGAAAGAAGCATTGCCATAAATCCACCTCTTAAGCCAGATGTCTAGCCACACCCATTAATGTAGAAAGTACAAGGTGTGTCTGCACCGCAGTACAACACGGCCAGTCAGAACAGGGATAATTTGCATATATCAGTCTTAAAGGCACATTAACAAAGAAACTGTGACAACAACAGCCTGTTAAATTCTAAGAGACAAGTTGGAAAATGGTAATATAAAATGTTTTGTATGTATAATGACACAAATTTCACATCTTGACAATTAAAAAGGGAAAAAAAATCATATTATATGTTCTTAATGGTTTAAAAGTCCCAGTTAGATCCACTGAATGGAAATCATGCACAAATCTCTGTTTCATAGGACAGGCATACGTTTAATTGAATTATATGCACATTTATAGTAGACAGGAGGACAGTGTTTGTTAGACGATTTTCCAAAAAGGAAAATCCCAAGATGAAAGGAGTATTTTTATATATCATAAGGTGATTAAGCACTACTGAGCTCACCAGAAAATCATTTTGGTAAAATTAGTCATCCATTTAGGTGGATTTAGTGAAGCGCTAGCAAATGCACACACAAGCAGGTACACACACACAAGCATATGCACATGCTCTCAGAATAGCCCACAGAAAACAGAAGGCCGAGCTAGCTGTGGAGTCTCCGGGCAACAGTAGCGGTAAGCGTGCAAACTCCGATAGTGCATGTAAACAGGAACTGCAATATTTATCTGCTTTGTTAATGTGGTGTTTTAGGACAGTATTCTCTCTCGTGTGAACTGTTGAACACTGAACCACATCTAACCTAGAGTATGTGGTGTGATTACAAAAATCCCCAATTATTCTCAATTTAAATCCTTTGAAAATATGCATTATCAGGTTTTGGTTGTTTTAAAGGAAAGTATTTACCGGAAATGTTGAACAATGAATACTTTTGTTTATATTTATTTGGATCGTCTAGGCTGTGAAGAAGCACTCAAGTAAGAATTTCATTGTATCTTGTACACTGTACTCTGTACAGATGACTATAAATCTTTGATTACTCAATATCAATAAATTCCTATTATTATATTTTTGTGACTTTATGCCCGGTAGCAGCATAATGGCTGTATGATAATGGTTTATAATGTTTGAGTGACCAAACAAGACAGAGTTTGGTCAGTAATTTACCAAATCAAGTATAAAAGCAACTTTATTTGGCACAAGGGAGTAAGAATATAGTCTCAAAATCCTATAAAACGTAACTAAATTGCATTTATTTTTAGGTTAGCTTACATTTTGATGCTATTGGTTACACTTTTAGGCATGTAGTTTGTATTAGATTTCATTCCGCCAGTAGGCTCCCCAACACTGGTAGTGTTTTTCTTCCATTTTTATTGTGTGTCAAGTGATATGTGCAATCATGCATCATTTCGGTGTGGTTCCAAAGCCCAGGCAGGAAGAAACGGCAGCCACACAGAGCTCAGTGGGCCTTCGTATTCACTTACACCCCCCATTGCTTATGGAATTGAACAGGGCTTTGATCCCCAAATCTAATTGTTTAGTGTTGCACAAACCAAATACAAGCCTGTTGGATTGCTTAACCAAACAACATCCAACAAGACTTCCATTTGCAGGAGAGATGTGGGCGTAAATACACATTACCAATTACAAATACACCATAAGCCTCACTACAACTCTTAATCTCCAATTACATAAATTATGCAAATCATTCCAGTTCCAATATTAGTTTGGAATATTCAAGGAGGCGAGTAAATCAAGGAAATAAAATTTGTCCCCAAAAAATGGAGATCAGTATCAGAGGTGAGCACTGCCAAAAGCCTCCAGTCTCACTGTAGCCCCCCTTTCACAATTCCACTTTCATCATGTCCCTGATTACATGTGAGTGAGGGGAGTGAGTGGAGCGTGTTTACGCGGTCGCGTTCAGTGCAAAAAAACAGCCGTGGCACGAAACAAAAAATAAATAAATGTCTCATTGTGGGCGCATGGGTGAAGGGCTTTTTGTGCCATTGTCTGACGTGTCAGGGGAAATGAGAGAGGGGTGTTAAGAGGTGCAAAGATGTGGCAGCACACCTGCTGGGATGGCCCAAGCACAGCCTGCTATCCAGCGCCAGTTAATGCATGCCGCTCGCCGGGCCCCCTTTGTTGGCAGAGAACTGTTGGTGGTTACATGTTTGAAGTGTCACAAGTGTCAGTCTTTATTAGATGCAGCACGAAGCCGGTGAATGAGTGCTAGAAGGATAATAATAATGGCCCCGCGCGGGCCCTGGAAGAAAAGTAATGTGCTGCAAATTAAGAGAACTTGGCAAGCTTACCTGGGTTCTGCCGTCCGAGTGATTTCAGCATCAGGCTTTTGTCACGCTTGCTAATGCCCCAACTTCCAGGCTCAACTGTGGCGCCATTTGTCAGTGATCATTACTGATGGACTAATATAATTCCCGCCATTGATTAAAATGTCTTGTAATTTAACAAGGATGGAGGACAGATTTATCTTGTGCAAACTAAAAGGAAGCAGAATATTACAGTGTCTTATCTAGCAGCGGTCAGGCCGGCTATTCATCACTCATCAGGAGTGTCTCTTCCACAGCGGCTCAGGCTCCTGCAAAGCGATTTGAGCCATTTGTATCCAGCCAGGATTCACTTCTACTTGAAATCTGACTGCATTTAGACCCTTTAGTTATAATCTACAGTTCAAGTGAACCCCCAAAACCACAAATTTAGATATACATACTCCACCCACAGAAACCCTTTCTTCATTTGCAAGATTGGATCAGATTTATTACATAATGTTCAGTTTCTATTGTAGTTTTTGTGCAACTATTTCTCCTTTGTGAGGAGGGATTTTGAACATCCAACCAAATCCTAAATCTAGTTCAATCTTCATCATCACATTATGTTAAAAATCAGATTCTTACTTCAAGACCTGTGAAGGAAATCTTTTCAAACTGACACTATAACAACATCATTGGATGTTAAATATAATTGAAGAAGAACCTTAAATGCTAATTCTGTTCCATCAGCTAAAAGACCCCCTAGCATCATGTTAAGTGATGGGAGGAGGGCAGTTCAGTTCATCCTACCTACTCACAGAGAGAGAGAGAGGCCAAAAATGATCTCTTAGACTACCCACCAAGGATGGCTGTATCTTAAGAAAATCTTGTAACAAACAACTAAACAATAAATCTATAGTTAAACTGAATTGGCGGTACTGCCAAAAGGCTTAATGCGATTTGTGGAACGGAGCTACACGGCTTGATAAGCCCTCTCCAAACGAGGCCTTTCATTGCGGTTATGAAAGATACAGGAGGAAATTTGGCACCGGACTGGACATGCTGTCCAGTCTCCAGTCCTCAGTGGACCCATGAGGAGTGGGTATTGATTGACAATTGTTGGCAGTGTTCACAGACAAAGGATGAGTGCTGACAGAAAATACCCATAATTGCTCTCACTGCCACCTCATTCGGAGAAGGCAATTTCAGGGGGAGGGGAAGCATTGTGACCTTTTGCTTATTTAATTCTCCAGTAATAAGTCCAAGAGGAGATGATCATTGAGGCACATAATGATACACTTATCAATACATGGATCCATGCAGAAAGTCCAGTGAACAGAGCGGCGAAATATGGCGGAAATACATGCAACGTTTACTCCATGTTCGCTGGCGGATGCTGATGGAGTTTGGGTGAACGAGTTTGGCCTGCTTACTGGAGCTCCATATGGTGTTCTTGGTCCGTGTCATTGCCTTGTTACAGTTCTGACTATCAGCCAGAGAAAGGGAGGAGAGAGAGAGAGAGAGAGAGAGAGAGAGAGAGAGAGAGAGAGAGAGAGAGAGAGAGAAGGGGCGGGCCATTGAAAACAGTGCTACAAAGCTAAACGGGCCAGGGTCAACAGTGCCATAATTACTTTCAAATGTCAGCCTACAATAAAATACAACAGTTCATCTGGCAGAGAGCAAATTAGCTTTGACCATGGCGTAATTACCCTTTCTAGGAGAACCATTAGGAGAGATCAAATCTGCCCATCCAGGGTTTGAGGAAAGGCCATCAGAGTACACTCCACCTGACAAGGATGCACATTTGCCATTTTGCGAGGTAATTCATTGTCCTTGTAATAGAAATTTTTATATTTGACTCTGGAATTGAAAAGTGTAATAACCTGCCAGTTTTATCTTAAGCATTTTAAAGACAGTGGGGTGTTTCCCACTCTCGCAGTCCATATTTTTTAACTTTGCACAATGGGTTTCTTTTCTCTGACATGCTTTGCTACTTTCACACAAAGTTGTTGGTAACTTTGCACCTTTAGAGTGCGAGAGGAGCTTGCTGTTAGCAAGACAATCCAAGCTTTGTTCCAGATGATTCTGAACTTAAAGGGTTAACAATAAAACATTCATCACAGAAATAAAACACTCACATTAGGGTCTCCTCTTAAAAATGACAAGGGAAATTACACCCAAAGAATCGTTAAGTGGATTGTACTCATCTTTGTAAATGGAGTATACAATAGTGGAGAACCTTCAAAAACATGAAGGTTCTATAACCAAGGACCATCCTTTCAGATCCTGAACACACCATGGATCTTTATGCTTAGGACTGTATGATGGATTTGTGGGTTTAAGCCAGGTGGACTTATCACCAATATCACTCTGGTTAACCTGTCCATAACTCCAGGTGTTTCCTATGTGAAATCATGATGACATTTTAGATACTGATAACCTCAAATCACTTATCACTAGCCAGCTATTCAATTCTCAACCAGATAAACATCAACCATTGGATAGCCATTAGACACTGAAAATCGACTTCTTTGGTGATGCAACAGCAAAGATAAAGTCTTAATGGCACCGTGGACACGCCACTATTCTTTCTTTAAAAAATAGCAGACTGATCACAATGTCCTAGCTCGACTTCTTTATGTATTTCCAGAGAGCTACATTAGGGCAGATTGCTTTATAAGAGGTAATTACATTCCTAGCACACTTTCTCTCACTCTGACTCACACAAAGAAGCCAGGAATGAATATAGTGTGGAAAACCTGTATTGTATATTCCATCCTCCTCAAAACTAATTAGAATTACGGCAATCTCCAATTAGCTAATGTGCTTCTGCTGACCTCGCAGACAATGGCTGCCGGTTAAGTGTCGAGATGATTAACATTTCAAAACCACTGTCTGCAGATGTGACTTCGTCACACACCTTTAGTGTTTGATAGTGGAAAGAGACCATTTACTGTTAGTACTGGGGTGTGGAATCCAAAACAATCCACATCCCTTGCCAAGGTCATGTAGCACAGGTGTAGTCCAGAACTAAAACTCTTTTTTACAGTTTTACCAATAAATGGCTTTCGGCTTGGGTTTACAGTCCTACAAGAAACTTCAGCTAGTACAGAGATATTGAGGCTCGAGGCTCAAGGTTACTTTTTTATCATCAGCAGCTGTGTACACCTACATAGTGAGATGAGGCAACATTTCAACATAAAGCAACATTCAACAGCGTGTAGGTTTTAAATGCGAGTAGACAATAGACAAAAAAGAAATAGACGGAAAGTGTGGAAATTACGTAAACCTCCTGGAGTGAGTTTGTTCAACAGGGATCTTCACATTTCACATTGAAAAGGGAAACATTATGATGGCTAGATGATTAAGTACAGGCAGATGCTGAGGGATATTTCTGGTATGCTGTGGTTAGGATCTTCCAAAAGTGAAACAGGGAAGGAATACCAGTGGGTATACCAGTGGGCTGTGGAGTATTGTGTCTTTTATGTCCTGTGTGTGTGTGTGTGTGTGTGTGTTTATACACAGAACACAGTGAAACAAAACCAGGATCATGGTGCAACACAAACAGAACATCACAAAACTACAGCCAGGACAAAACACATACCTTGAAAGAATACAATTTGATGACAGATACTGTTTCTAACAGTGGAGTCGGTGTGCAAAAAAGCACATTTTAAGATAGCTAAATAAATAATGATGAATAAATAATACTATTGTATGGTGCATGGTTGAAATCTAGCACCAGTAAACTGTTAATCTGGATGTGTTTGAGCTCACTGATGGCTCCATAAAGTCGGATAAGTGGAACATTAGCAGGATGCTAATCTGGGTAGCTGAGTCCAGAACACTGTTGCTGAGAAATATCTCTGTAAAAACAAAAACAAAGCAGTCTGTGAACTTTGGCAGGATAGTTCACTGGATTTGGTTGAGGGTATTTCTTAGAACACAGTCATTTTTAATATATAGTGTACACTGTTACTTATACATTTTTGTTTGTTTATCGGAGCAGTGTAAAGAAACCTAATGTGTTCTGAAGAAGGGGCCTGGAATTCCCTTAGAATCAGATGTGATCTTATTGCTCCAGCATGCTGGAAGATTCAGTCAGTATTTATTAGGTTTGCATATACCCATATTGAACCACTTTTCAAGCCCTGCTGCCATTCTAGACTAGGGATGGCTCTATACCACAATTTTGACAATTTTTCGGTACGATACTAGGATCTAATACCTTTGTATCGATACTAAATCGAAACCATAAGTAAAAAAAAAGGAAACAGGCAAAAATAGGTGAATTGAAAACAGTTTTATTAAACACAGTGTTTGAAACTCTATGAAACTTTTACAAAAAATAATAACTACAATTTTGATTTTAAAAGAAACAAAACTAAAGAGATCTAATTTAAATAAAGTAATCTCTTAATATACTTTCAGTCTTTATCACAAAGAAATTGTGAATTGAGGTCTGTGGGTTCACCCTTTTCATCACTTTTGTAGGCAAAGTACTGCCAAATCTCAGTTCTACCACTCTCGTTATTTATTAATTTCGGACGTGTAGAGCGTGTTTCGTCTGTGTGACCCATCTGCGTTTGTCTGTTATCACGCTTGCCGGTTTTACGCCGGTTTTACGCCAGTTTGCGTAACACTGCCGCATAGTGGTGAAAATTGGAACAGTGGATGAAATACCGAACTTAGCAAACTTTTGATATTGTACCGTTTGAAAAATAATAAATACCAGTATTTTCACAGTACCGGTATAACGCACATCCCTATTCTAGACACAAGAAATGACGTTTGAGCAATGCTAAGTAATGCTAAGCACTCCAAAAATATGCCTGCTCAATGATATATCACGCATTCCAAGATATGCAAATGAGCCTCCTTGCCAGTGTATATGGGATTAGGGCCTTACATGGGCAAAAAGTTTATGACATGACCTGCTTTTCTGACAATCACTAAGAGCAAAGCATGAAGCCACAGCCATTACGATCAATTTAAGTAAGCCCCTGTGTGTTCAACAACACATAGGTGCTGCTTGATTTTTGGCTGATTATTACTGTAAATTAGTAATGCCTTTTTGGTGTCTGGTTCCTAGTGGTGTGATGAGCTAGTGAGTCCTAGATGATAGAAAAAGGAAATGCTTAGCTTGCCAACCAGCATTTTATAGAGATTATACTCTAGATCGGTGTGGATCAAAGCTCGACTGAGGAGCAACAGGTACAAGCCATTATTCCAGCGGCAGATATCCTACACTCACTAATACATTTCTCAAATGGTTATTGACTTGGAAACATTGTTGCTGAAAACTTGATATATGGTCCTTTATGGACTGGCATCCTGTCAAGAGAGTATCTCTGTCCGTCGCCCTTTGAGTGCTTGGATAGGTTCCATTATGCTGGTGATTTTGGGACATTTTTAATATACAAATTTTATTCTGTTTAAATCGGTCACATGTTCTTAACAAACTGCCTTGCAGAACTTCTGCAGGTCAAATGAATCCATTTTAAATAAAGCTGTGTGTTCGTGCTGAAATACATACATGCTGGAAAACATGAAGTGCTCTTTTCTTGGCTCACTCATACTTATATTTCTGACTTTGGCACCTAGAATGTTTGGCCTCGACTGGTTTTTCACATGCATGGTAATGTAGACGCCCGTATAGAATTCCATTGTCTAATACAAATATAACACACATGGTAGTGAATAACTTCAGTGCTAAACACAGCCAGTTACTGAAAGAGACCCAAGCAATGGCTTACTGGAGGCAAATGAACAAGAGAGCATACAGGCCAGCAGGCAACCACAAAATACTGAAGTGTACTAAACCACACTGTTGAACCTTTGACAGCATGTGGTTGACGGTGGGCATTTACCAAAACGTTTTTTCAATTTGTTAGATCACATTGTAGTAACAGTCATACATTTCGTCACTGACGCTCATCATAAAATGGGATTTAAAACTAATACAGTCATTAAATGCACATCAAACTTTGAAACAGGCTCATTTGCATATTGTGGCCTACTTTGATGTCAGTGTATGTGAATTTCAGGTACCCGTCACCACTTTGTATCGGACAACAACAGCACAAATTTAAATGTAGTGGCCACACATATAATGACTCTTAGTTGCATGACTACAATTACAACACCCTCAATTATAACAATCAGAAATAGCTGAATCTGTCATTAGTAAGGACTAACTATAACTTGTAGATTCAGAAAGTATTTTCAGTGTTTGTCATGATTTCCCATGTGATAAGTTACTACAGTTACCTCAATTATAATAATTAGGAACTACCTCAATTATAATTATTAGAAACTACCTCAATTATAATAATTAGAAACTACCTCAATTATAATTATTAGAAACTACCTCAATTATAATAATTAGAAATGACCTCAATTATAATTATTAAAAACTACCTCAATTATAATAATTAGAAACTACCTCAATTATACTAATTAGAAACTACCTCAATTATAATAATTAGAAACTACCTCAATTATAATTATTAGAAACTACCTCAATTATAATAATTAGAAACTACCTCAATTATAATAATTAGAAACTACCTCAATTACAATTAGAAACTACCTCAATTATACTAATTAGAAACTACCTCAATTATAATTAGAAACTACCTCAATTATACTAATTAATAACTACCTCAATTATAATAACTAGAAACTGCCTAATCTGTCGTTAGTAAGGACTAACTATCACTGGTAGACTGAGAAAGTAAATTTTTTTGTCAGTGTTTGCCATGATTTCCCATGTGATACGTTTTTTAAAAGTACATGTAACACTTATACAGTATAAATTATACTAACACACCACAACCTGAACATGTCCCAGACAGATACTGGAGTTACACCTGATGTTGCGAAGGTCAATACCGCAATATAATAATGATTAACAAACAATACAAATACAGCCCTACCACTATGTATATACCTGTCACAATCCTTTCCATTTTTCCCCACTCTCTCCCTCCTGTGGACCACTGCAGCCTTATCGCATTACCATTGGCTTGACTTTGTCAGCTAAGGCTCCTGGGTTGGCAGCAGCCACCATGATTAGTCATATTGAATTATGAGCTCTGACCATGGCCCCTTGAAAGCACACCACACACACGCACACACGCACACGCACACACACACACACACACACACACACACACACACACATTTGCACACCCTACAACAGCTCCCAGACTCCCTTTTCTGCATTTATGTCGAGTGACATGAAGATACGGATGTGGGTAAACAGGATTATAGCCATGGTTGTGCTGTCACACACACGGGGGGATTGTAATTCACATGCCTTTCTGACAGGCTCGGCGGCACTGGAAGTCACCTAACATTTCATATTGACACGGAAACACGGGCCCAGGTGCAAATGAGGTCATCGGCTGAATATGCATACGAGGATGAGGATATATCCCAAACATATGCGCATTCTTATGTGTTTCGCCATGATAATGAGCTGGAGAGGGAGCCGGACAGCGACGGCGCAGCGGTCAGTTCCCTTACAGCAAAGTCTCCCGGTCCTCAGTCTGCGTGGCACCTCTCGAGCCACCGAATGATTACAATCCTGTTCATTAATTTTATCTCGGACATAAACTTTTAATATGCCTGCGATCGCCGGATGGGACTTCCAGGGCAGTTTAAACGACTGCAACCTATAATTACAGTTCCAGCACTTGATTAGAATAATCTGATTGCAATTATTCAGTGATTTTGAACACAGGCCCCAAGCTACATAACAATAATTCAAGTGCAGCGATAGGGAACGTGTTCCTGGTCGGCTGTAAAACCGATGTTCTAATCCAGGCAGCGGCAGAAGGACTGTAAATGAAGGGGGTGTGGGGGTTGGAGGGGGGAGCAAGGAGAAAAGTGGGTCTGTGGCATAACTGTGCAGCATTTATGCAGTGGAGTAGAATAACTTGCACCATGGTGTGAATTTAATTAATGTGCCAATTCTATGTAAGCCATCACACATCCAGGAGCCCCAGTCTCTCCACTAGTAAACAGAGAGATCCACAGCCAAGCAGGCACGGTCACTGCACAGCTAATAACAGCAGCAACTTTTACCACTCTTAGTTAATGGGCTGCAAAAATCCAAATAATCACTCAAGCTTAAAAGGCCAAGAGCCGAAGATAAAGGTTGGTTATGGACATAATCAGGGAAAGCAGCCAAAAACAAGCATTTAATTAAAGTTAGACTTACAAGCAGCCATGCCGAAATCACCTATTTTCGCTCTTTGATTAACAAATGAAAGAGTCTGAAGGGTGTGTTGATTACTCTATATGAATTTGCAATAGCACATTAATTAGTCTTCATTAAGGTACTTAGAAGTCACTTTCCAAGTAATGCAGGTTCAATTGTGTTGTTGTTAAAATGAGTTGTTTTGCAAGGCACTCCAGCTCTATAGAAGACGGTGTTGTCTGTTAACAGGATGAATTATTGGCAGTGATTAGAGCAGCACGTCTATGTAGTATTAGCCCATTAGGGTGATAATATTTACTGAATTGTATGCGGTTCCTTCAATAGAGAGACACAAAAGCAGGGTTCTACCTAATCAAAATGAAAAATACTTTCAAATGTTTGATGATGTAGGCAATGGGATGGTAATTACTGGTAATATTTCTCAAATAGCAACAAAACATTTCTCCCTTGGAATAAAGTGTTTGTCAGCATTGTCAGTATAATATATTATACTACATTTTAAATAATAAACTATATCGCTGTTTCCTGGATAATACAGTGAAATTGGGTGTACACTTAGTGTCATGTTCGAGGATTTTAATGAGACAAAAACGCTGTGAATACACTTGCATTGCTAGCAAAAAGCTCAGGAAGTAAATAAAAAACCCCGTTGCAAACTCGTCCTGGTTATTTCTCTGAATTCACTAAACTTTACTTATTCATGTCTGTAATTCTGCCTCATGGGTCTTTTTTCACTGTTTTTAATAATCATTTTAGACAAGCCAAGCTATTAACCGCCCCTCAGGGACAACCTGTGTTCATTTTAATTCATTTTGTTGTATTTCTGAATGGCTCTAAACCACGCTTGGACGTAACACACACACACCGGTTTCCAAATATACGCCGTGGAAGTGAAGAGCAATTACGTTCATTACAATAGCTAGGAGAAACGCTTCACAAAGCCAGTGGCCTAAAGCTACATGTGTGCTCATCTAAGTGTGATGAAACATCACATATCTGTGCTTGTAAATGTTTCACTTAAGAAGCTAATTAACAAGAGCATAAATGATCTTGACTTAAGAGGCATTTACCGTAGTCAGAGTAAGAACCGGATCAGCGTTCTCTCTCTCCGAGTCCGTTATGGTAAGTAGGGTGACATGGCTGCCCTAGCCAAAGCCCTGAGTCACGTGGAGAAGACACGTAGATCCATAATGAATGAAACCTTGGCAGGTTTTGATGCCGAGCAAGGTTAAGGAGTGCACTTTGACAGGAAAATTAGGCTGCAAAAAGCAAGCAAACTTAATAGAATTCTAATCTCATTAGCTTGTAGCGTAAGCATGTCTAAACGCAACTGCTAATCCATAGTGCACGATCACCAGCAAATATGAGTGTAATCCTGCAAAGAGGACAGGGAGCGGAGAAAGTAATTTAATTGCTCTTGATCTGTAGGTCAATTAGCTTGCAATAATCTCTTAGCATGTCAGGTATAAGGCTTTAATATTTAGTAATACCACCTTTATAACCCCCCTCGCTTGTGAGGATGGGATGTAGGGGTGTAGGGGGTGTGGATAAGAAAGACAATAGCATGTGTGTCATGTCTTATGTACATCAACACTGTCATAGTAAAGCCTTCAATTCTTAACACCATTAGAACCTGGGAGCTGCCCTCTACTCCGGGGGAAATTTCCTGATGAAAGTGCAAACAGAAATGGTCCAAACAGATTCATACGTCTGTTAAGTTACTATTTTAGAGACATAAGCTTTTGATATGATGATTTGCGATGTTTCCTTCCTCCATAGGAATCCTACAATAACATACGCAATGTCATCATAAATCAGGGCCCTAAATAAAGGCTGTGTAAGAGTAAGATATAAATGTCTAGAGCAAAGAAGATAATGGATTCTGCATATATACGTTATATTTATATATAATGGATTCTGCATTTATGTATATATGATGTACTGCTGTTATTTAAAAACACAGCTGAATCTTTCATTTTTCCATCCTTTTTTAGTACCTTCAGCTTCGGTCCTAGAAAACACAGCACAATCAAAGCAGGATCAAACAAGAAAGAGAGAGAGAGAGAGAGAGAGAGAGAGAGAGGGAGAGAGAGACAGAGAGCGAGAAAGAGAGAGAGAAAGA
>JBBKCR010000038.1:4575040-4587694 GCA_037577295.1 Ladigesia roloffi | reverse complement strand
TCTCTCTCTCTCTCTCTCTCTCTCTCCCTCCCTCTCTCTCTCTCCCTCCCTCTCTCTCTCTCTCTCCCTCTCCCTCTCTCTCTCTCTCACACATACACACACTCATACATTCCATTTGCTAAACATATAAAATAATACTGAATTCTTCAACATTTTGTAGCAACTATTAATAATGAATTATTTCTATACTAAACTTCTATTCAGTCAAAACAATACAACAAGCTACCTAATATTGTGCTGTTCCCACTCATGCACCCAAACCAACCCTGACCCTTCTGAAGGTGTGCTGTGGTGTCTTCACCAAGACATTAGCAGTAAGGTGTGTGTTGGGATATTTCAGATGTTCTATTCCAGTCGTGAGAAACAGGGCTCCCACTGCCAGGCAGCCAGAAACCCGATGCTTTCACGCTCATTCTAAATGTTTTGAAGATTTAACCATGAATGAATTCCACACTACATAAATATTCTACTTGAGGCACTAAAGGATGAGTTTAGTCTCAGTGAGCACTACGGTGCGGCCTTGCTTCCTGAAGCATTCCTCTTATTACATCTCTATCAACCTTCTCCCTTTTAGCGCCACATGTTCAGTCCCTATCTGAACACTGCCAGCCTTCTCCTCGACACAAAAAGCAAGTGTTTTCACTGCAGTAATCGTTAATGATGCTAATTAATACATTATCTTACATTTTCACTCGGAGAGATAACTCAGCCTTAATTGAGTGGAGGGATAAATGAGCGCTGCGTGTGGATCTGCAGTGAGAAACTTCCCAAAAAACACACACGTGTTGCACGCCGCCGAATCCACAAGTAGATCACAAACCTCATGTCTGCGAATCTACGGAAACTAAAATGTGTTTCTTTTATTAACTCCTTAATCATGAACCTAATTATCATTGTAATAATTAACTTCTAATTCCAATTCCATTTTTTTTTCCCGTTGCAATATGATTTGTCACTATCTAATTAGTCTGAAAAGGTAATAAAATGACCTAGATCTCCAACTGTTAATGAAAAGTATTCATAGATCATAGATCATTTCAGTAAAAATCTCCTCCACGTGTCTTTGGAACTGCTCAAGTGACTTTCAAGGTGAAAAAGAGCGGCAAGCACGGAGTAAGTGGAGGTGAGGCGGAATAACAAAACATCTCAAAATGCCTAAATATGTTTCCGAGTGTGTCAAGACAAGCTCCACAACACTAGATATTTGTATTCATATCAAAGCGCTCAGATCTGACTGTCATCTCCCCTGGCAGAAGAGATCTAGTGGGTAAGAACTAACACTAAACTGATGTTGAAAATGACAGAATGCACTGATTTCTTTTGTCCTTCAGTAATATAGGGTGCATATTATATACATGAAAATATAAGTCTCTTATTTGTTTATCATTAATAATAATACATTTTATAAGCACCTTTACATATTTTACAAAATATGAGAACACTGTTTCTCAGGTTTTATATTTAATTCGTGCAAGTATTGACCTGCACAACTTTGCCTTAGTTTATAAGAACCGCTGGCAATGTTTCTCCCAATTTCCAAATGAAAAAACATCACAATAAAAGAAATTGACATGATTACATAACTTATAATAATTCAAAAAAGCAAATCTCGTGTTCACTCTAAAAGAAAATGGCAATAATGACCACAGATGTACTTCTAATAGTGCTTTCCCATCCAACTGGTCACATTGTGAGAGGAGAGTGTTGATTGCAGCTCTCCTTTTACAAATATATCTGCAGCTTGTTGTTTTTAAGAGACTTGTTGTGACATCAGTTTCGGCCTTTGGCACAGCCCCATATCATGTACAATGATAATAAAATTCCCCAAAATATTCTTCAAATGCTATTGTTTAAGAGAATCAGTGTGATTGTGAGAAGGAGTAAATAAGCCTCAGAATCAATCTGATTATCCTGTGCCATGGTGCCTAGTGTTAAGAAGACCAGCCATGGCAGTGCAGGAGTCACCAGGATGTCTCTTCACCTCCTAAATATAAAAGTAAGAAGGAATGATGGAATGAAATGAAGCTTGTAGTCTGCTACCTCTCAATCCAATCACACACACACACACGCACAACCTCTAGTGCCTCCAGGCCCCACGAGTGCATCCAGCCAGCAGAGATAAGGAGGCAAACAGGGGATAAATCCCGGCAGAAGCAGAGGCTTGACGGACAGACAGGCCACCATTAACAATGCCCGGGCTTGTGAGAGCACAGCGAGCTCGCTGATGGAGAGATACCCTGGCATTTGGCGGCAGTAAGAAGTGGCCCTTAAAGATTTCACACTTCCAATTTCTTTGAATTATCAGCCATCTCCTGCCTGTCACTCAACATGACTGGTTAGAGATGCCAAAGCCAGGTCAAGCCTGGCCAGCTTATTGACAAAGCAATCCAGAGGTGATGTAGCACGATCTGATAAAGCAGCAGCGCAGCAGGCCAGGACAACCATCTGCAACAACAGGCCAGGACAATGTCCAGTTAACCAGCAGGGACAACACCTAATTATCACCATCCGAGACAGCTCAACAGCCCAAAACAGCTCAAGAAACACCACAAAACACCTCAAAACTGCTCAAAAAAACCCACAACACACCACAAACAGAGCAAAAACAGCACAAACAGCTCAAAAAACCCATAAATCAACACAAAACAGCTCAAACACAGCTCAAATTCACCACAAAACAGCTCAAAAAGCACCCCAAAATATCCAGCCCCTTCCTGCCAAATTCCAGTTATGTATAAGCCATGTTACGTAGCAGTAATGAAGCATCTTATGTGGCACAGCCTGGAGGCTTTGTGAGACAAGGACATAACCTTGTATCTCCAAAAATGAGTTTAGAGTGAGTTTGGATATAACAGTCTGTCAATTGAATGTGATGTGACAAAGAAAAAACGTAACTTACTTAACGTACATTCATGGAAAGAGTTTAAGTAATTTTACCCCATTTCTGTTCATCTGTTCACTATCAAATATTTAAGTTAAACGTTTGCTTAAATTACGGCAAAAACATACTTAAACATTCATGAAGTCTGACACTTGGAAATGATAAGACCGCTTAAATAGTTTCCAGCACACAGCAGCAAAGTGACGAAGCAAGTGAGGACCTGAGTCTGTTGAAATCATCCATAAAAGTACATTTTAGCATCTCACATCATCAGCATCTCACAGAATTAGTTTTACGTATGAGTTGTTGATGTGAGATGCTATAAATGACAATATCTAGCTTATTTTCTGAAAATAAACTTTAGATTAAAAACTCCAAACAGTTTGTCATGGTGAGCTGAAAGCACTCACAAACCGATGTGAGCGCAAAAAGTGTTTTTAACTAGGAAAGCTGGGAGCGATATGATCATTCAAGCAGCTAACAACTGTTGCTTATGTGAAACAGTATTATGTAAGTATTGCTTTACTGAAGTATAAAGTGCTCACATTATAAAATTGTGGAGCTGTCACCAACACCAATCATTTTAAAGGGGTCACAGTTTTAAAAAAAAGTTGAGAGCCACTATACTACAGCACTATATGGGTATAATTCAGACGTCTTTTGGAAGGAGACATGGTTGAAGACCCCTAACGAGACAAAACAGCACTGTACCATGCATTTGAGTTACCGACACTACTCCCCTACCTGTTGCCCTCAATATATTTTAACTACAGCGCTCTGTCTCTTTCAGTACTTTCACTACATTCCACTTCCAGTGTCCTCTTCTGCTCTTTCCGTTTCTTTTTTACTCTTTTCCCCTCGTCCCATTCTCATTAGCTGTCTCTCCCTCTCTTTCCCTCCTCCTACCCCTCCTGCCTCTTCCCCCTCGGGTCTATAGCCTCACCTCATCCATGTAGTCAGGCTGATTCTATCAGACCGCTTGACAGAATTAGACATATTCTTTTCCAGAGAGTGGGGAATTAATTTCTACATGTGCCTTGCACTGCTGACCTTCCAATCATCTTCCCTCTCTCTCACTCTCTCTCTCTCCTCCGTTTCTGTTTCATGGCCTCACTCTACTTCTCTCGCTCTGTAATGGACAGTGATTAGAATTACCTATTTCCTTTCTTTCCCTCTGAAAGAGTTTTAGTGCCAGGAAGGGAACGGTAGACCAGTCAAATGTGCTGCCACAAGTGAAGGTGCGAGTCCAAATGTAAGAATATATGCGTTTCCTTACACCAGTTAAACTCTACAAAAATAAGCATTTTGAAGCATTCTTTTTAGTTCATATATTATGAAAGCTTCACATATATAAATGACAGGTTGATATAAACCATTGCATCATGTTTACAATTTTGGAGACATACAGAATGGTGCACTGACAATGGAAGGCGGACTTCTAACCACAAGTATTTTTTTGCAGAATCTTCTTGATTTATTCAAAATAACAACCTAGATACAACATGCTGATATAAAATACACTATATAGCTAACCGAATACCACTCAAACGTGCATATTTAATGATATTTAACAAAATATGATTAACCAATAAGGACCAGTTTACTAGAAATTGACTCTAGACATGGAGTCTAGACTTGGACCTAATTGCCTTCTGATTCTGCCGAGTCTAGGCTTAGGCGTAATCTGGGTCTAGAAACTGGATCTGCGTGGGTATGTGTGTTAGTGGATGTGGGTAAGTGTGCTCCTGAAATTGAAATGGTCTTCTCATCCTCCCACTCATTACCTCAACACCAACCACTTTACCACTAAAACCATCCAATTCATAAATTGCCTCTCCATTCTAATAGAATTGCGCAACCAAAACGATCCACTTTTAGAGGCCTACTTACAGAGCGTTACATTTAATAGATTTAATAATAGACGGCATTAGTAACGTGGCAGAACTACTTTGCCGGAGTGTTGTGTTAAAAGGATTGATGGGCTTGCGTACAGAATTAGAACTGGGGGCAACCAGATGCAGGCTAACCGCTAACAAATGGCCATTCTCAGCAGAGGCTGCGGATGGGCCGGGACCATTTCCACAGCGGAGTGGGGGCGACAGAGACATACATCAGGCGGGCAGATGGGAGCATTCATCAGAGAGCCATGCGGTTGAAGTGACTTTGAAGTCCTCCAGTGAGAGGTGAGAGAGAGAGCACGGCCTAGACCCCTGTGTTTATGTAGCCACGCTGTGGCTGCTAGCACTTTTAATGAAGGATGGTGATATATGGGGCTGTCCAGCTACACAGAGTCACATGAACACACAGGCTGAGAGGATGTGTGTGTTCATGTGGGTTATACACACACATCTGTGTGTGAGAATCGATCGACCGGAGGTGTACATATTTACCTTTATGTTTTATTCAGAAAAAAAAAATAATGAAGCAACAAAAACACGTAGGCTACACAAAAATAGCAAGTATGGTAATAATGCCATAGCACTCAAAATGTAAAAAAAATCTTACCTTAATGTATGCATTAGTTATTTAGCTGTCAATGTTTTATTCCAAACTCAATACTGCAATATTAAATACTCAATACTACAATATTTTTGAAAATAATAATTTGTATGCATGTAAAACATTCCTAATAATACAGGACTAATGTAAAGCCCACTCTCAACATATAACTAAAAAAAAAGTTAAAGGTCTTTGGTCTATTATTAAACCTTTATTATAAAAGAATGGCTGATATGAAAATTTGTCTCTGAATATTTTTTAAACTCCAATCAACAATGGCCTAATATCACATTAAAAATACTAAATAAAATATTTCAATTACATATCGGTCACATTTATACCTCAAGCATACCTATTTTGTAGCAATCTTTAAAGGATTTATCAGTACAGAGTGTGTAATATGAGATTATATTTACATTCATAGAACTACTTATGGTTTACTTAAGCAAAAGAAAATAAATTAACAATCGTACAGTTTTAGGTTAAAGATTTGACTTAATATTGTACCTTAATATTACACCTGCATTTAACTTAACATTTCACTGCATGCAGCTAATATTTGAATATTAATTTAAGGTTAACTGAACATCAAAGAATCTGCATTTATTGTTAAATGGTTTAATTTGTCTTGGTTAGTGAGCCTGTTTCTTAGGGCAAGAGTAATCTCTCTCTCTCTCCCTATCTCTCTATTTATTTATTTATATATATATATATATATATACACACACACACATATATCATTCACAAATTCATCATAAGAAAAAGTCTCGCAGGATGTAACCAATTACTAGAAAGCTTTAAGGGAAACTCGCATTGTCAGCCATCGAAAAAAAAAAAAGTGCTGAGCTTTCGCTCTGCTGCCACCGCCATTCTGGTTTCTGAAGAGCGCTGCTACACCAGGAGCTCTGTCATCTTCTGGCCAGCAACTCCTCATCTCCTTCTCCTGACTGACCCATCAAACTCCTCAGCACCCATTCCTGCACTGTTGTCCTTGTTGTGCGGTTGCCTTCCACCGATAAATTATGAATGCAAGGCGGGAAGCTGTAAAATTTGTTGTATCTTCTATTATCTCCATGTTAAAGGCCACAAAAGCTCTTCAGTGAAGTCAGCCATTAAGCAATGACAGGTATTGCTATCAGCCTTCTTTATAGCCTATTACCTGCGATGACAGCAGCTGCTGCACAGCCACTGTACGGCCTATCACATTATTTGCAGCTAAAGTCAGCTACTGTGTCATTCCGGCTCATTTTCTTGACAGTGCTATCATAAATCCATTGGGCTGCGGGGGGGAAACTGTCGGCCAGGTCGATTATCTCCAGAGCCCGAATGGATCCTGAAATGTATGTAACAGGCAATGACTGTTATGGATCAGCCGAGCCAGGGCCATTCCACCTCTCTCTAGTGCTCTCACTCGTTCACTCACTCCCTCTCTACTCTCGCCCTCCAGCTCTCTCTCCACTCGCTCTCCGGGGCAGGAGGCCAGGGGCATGTCCGGCTTTCCTCATTCAAACAGCTGAAATAAAGGAAAGGGATCCATGTTCCTAAATGTTATACTCACTCTCAATTTCATTAAATCTCCTGGGATTTGTGGTCCTATTGTGTGTGTAGGCTGGAGAGAGGGAGACCTCAGTGTTGCAATTCACTGGGGATTCATTACTAGCAGTGATAAAATATGAAGCAAATTATCATTTTAGGATTGAATGTCTTGTAAAAATCAGTTCTATTTATTTGCACGTTAGAAATCACTAAAGGCAGACACTAATATAAGTAATAAACCAGAAAGAAATATAAATGGCTGCAATATATTACAGTTTTTGGTCAAGACTGCGATTAAAACCGTCGCTCATCCTATAGAAACAGGCAGAGACAGGTCATAGGACATCAATAGTAAATCATATGTTCAATACAATGTGTTTGCTGATTAATTATAGCTGCCAAATTAACGTGTTTACCCATAACTGTGTCCTTTCCCAGCTCATGTTGGGTCATAAGTGCACATGATTTAATCATTAAACATAAATCAACGCTAAAACTTTTTTTTCCCTCCAATTTGAGCACTCCCTAAATGAAGAGGCGGGCCTCCATCTGAAATAATTTTCTCTCTACAAAAAAAAAAAGTGCAAAGTTGCATCTGCCACCTTTATTGCATCTGTTCTAAGTCCCATTCAACTCTTTGTCCTCCCTTTGTGGCCTACCGTTGAGTTGCAGCTATTTAAGCTCACCTCCTACCTCTAGCTCTCTTTGTTCTCTGGGCTCTATAGGCTATAATGAGCCAGGCAGGACAAAACCAGGAAAACTTAATGAGTCATTACTACTGAGGCCTGCAACCGCTCTCACCCATCCTCCTTCACACTCTTAATCCCTCTCGCTCTCCCTCGCTCGCTCCGTCTGAGGCTGAGCCGGCAGAATAGGCCTCCACACCTCCCTATCAATTAGAGACAATTAGGGCCTCACAGCTCCTGGTGTGGACTCAAAGAAACTTCACAGCTCAAGGGTTCACAGCTCAAAGAGTGGCCTTACTCAATGAGGAATGTAGAGGTGGCCCTTTCACACCCCTCTCTCGCTCTCTTGCTCTCTCTCACTCCTTCTTTCTGTCTCCCCGCTCTTTCACAGAGGGGAATAAGCCCATGAAAACCTCAGAGTTGTCAAAAAAACCTCCAAAAAAACAGACAGAGTGGCCTGACTGAAAGAGTGCAGGGTGTTTTATTTTTCTCCAACATCTTGTTCCTGGCCTGTAAAGTCATATTATATCATTGCGGCCGATTGTTGAGGGAAAGTGCTGTGGCCAAGTGCCATCGAATGACCTAAAGTGGCACAAGGTCAGGCCTGATGCCATGGTAGAAAAAAGACGTGCATTTAAAACACTGTGGGAGAACATTTTCTTCCAGTAAGCAGCCACACATTCCTAAAAATAAAGGTTCTGGCCTCAGAAGCAAGTAGATGTCAATAGTTAGCATTATATAGAGGTTCTGTAGACTTTTACAAGAAGGTTCGTTGAGGAACTATGTATTGAAAGATTCTTTGGGGATACAAATGTATTTCTTCGATGGCATCTTTAGGCACCTATTGCATTTCTGATGCGGGAACTCCAGTCTTCTCTGGAGCCATCTGATTCTTCTATGTCGGCAAAAAAAAATTCAGTTTCTGTAAAACAAATCGTAAGCTGACAAGCCATAAACGCGTGCTATCGCTGTGGCTATTGATTTCACATCCAATCTCAGCTACTTTGCCTCATATCACAAGGCAACTCCGGCTTCATAAGCCTTTGTTCCAGAGCCCGGCTTGTTCAACCAAGTTAGCGTTTTTAGCATTTAAGAAGAAACACGCCGTTTTCCAGTGGGGCGAAAATAAATAAATAAATAAAATACGAGATGAACTCTTTCCCTCAGTTCTGTTCGTTGCGTTTTTTTGAAGCTGCATTTCAAATCGATCCCTCAGAGGGCAAAAGTGGGAGATCACTTGGGTTTGAAAAAGGTTTCGAATGGCAAATCCTTCTAAAGGTGTCATTTCCCCCTTCCAGACATCCATCTCATCTCTCGCTTCCCCTGAGATAGAGCAGACTGCTAGAGATTCGCTGCGGGCTTTGGGATCGACGCACACACTCTCACCTGGATAAAGAGGCATTTCACTCACGCGCACACACACAGAAAGTGAAAAAGGAAAGACAGAAAACTACGAGTCTAGATAGCAGTAATAACAGCATGACTGACAGCTAATGCTAAAGTACATGTTTGTGCAAAACTTATCAGATTATATCTGACAACCATCATGTTTTACCTTCAATTACATACATTTGGGAGGCGGTTTTATCCAAAGCAGCTCGCAATACTGAGCTTCAGGACAGTGGGAGAGTGCCAAAATGCTTAGTTTACTCATGTGACGAACTTAAAATGCACAATTTGATCCCAGACTGAAAAAGTTTAAACAAATAGGGTGTTATATACTTGAGCCTCTGCAGATAATCTGTATATGGAAATAGAGTGTGACCTCCAATTGGCCAATAGAAACAATCCTACATTTCTAATATACAATACAGTTAACTTTCTTCTTCTACTGTAAAATTGCTGTTTGGCGATGATTGTATCAAATACATTATATAAGACAGCGCAGCTGAACATTGGTGCAGTTGTAGCCAAAAAACACATCAAACCAAACTGTGATGTGACATGAAGACACTTGATAAGTAATGACTTCCTTTGGTAATCCCTTCCACAAACTTCACAATGATAGTAATAAAAGCAGCCCAGCAACTTTAACATCTAAAGTGTACATCATGAAAGTTTTATGGTCAATGTGGTAATATACAATGCTCCATAAAATATTAATGCATGCGATAAAATTATGTTAGTTCCAATATATTTCACTGCCTCTGTCTATAAACTGGGCTTATCAACATCTATTTACAAGCAGCCGAGGGTAGTCTTCAAACCTGACAGCAGGTGGTGACTTCTTTGGAAGTTGTGTTTATGAATACTCACTTAAGCCCCATGCGTAAGTGCCTATAAATCCGGGGAGGATCACAGCAAAGTTGATTTTGAGAGCATAACTTACAGTTTAACTGCCTCGTCTTTATCTCAGACTTTTAATACACCCCAGTCGGGACGTCTGAGTGGTCCAGAGTTGAAGAATAAATGAACAGTACATCTGGCGTAAAGGG
Source organism: Ladigesia roloffi (assembly GCA_037577295.1). Classification (NCBI taxonomy): domain Eukaryota; kingdom Metazoa; phylum Chordata; class Actinopteri; order Characiformes; family Alestidae; genus Ladigesia; species Ladigesia roloffi. Next base: position 4,577,657 of record JBBKCR010000038.1, on the reverse strand, counting down.
TCGTTTGTTTATAGAGTCCAAGTTTGACTTTGATTTAAGCCTATGTAGGGAGGCGGGGTCAGATAAAGTTTACATGACCACTCAAAAAGTCTTCATCCAGCTTTGGTCTTTCATTTGCTTCAAAGTTATTGTTGTATTTTACTATTAAAATGCAATGATGCAATGACGCATTTAATTACAGAAACATGCAACAAATCACAAGCTTGACCTTCCGAGACAACAAGATCGACTTTTTGTGGGCTTTTTTGTGTTAGTTTTTGTCAAGAATGTATACAAATATCTCTCGAATCAGGAATCGTTTCTAATTTCTAAATAAAATTTTAAATTTTGCTATAGTATTAAAATGCAATGATACAAGGACGCATTTAATTACAGGAAAATGCAACAAATCACAACCAGATCGACTTTTTGGGGGCTTTTTTGCGTTAGTTTTTCTCAAGAATGTATACAAATGTCTCTCGGATAAGGAATCGTAACGGACTATTTTGTTTCTAATTTCTAAATAAAAATTTCAAAAACAAATGTCATCAAATCAATCATAACAAAATAATACACCTTCAAAAATACAGTGATGTCCTTTTTATATTTGCGTACCAGACATACCAGGTGTAATCGAAAAAACAAATGTTGCCTGAGTCTTTATCTGGGCCAGCTCTGAGGCAGCCTTGAACTCTTGAGTTGCTATCGGGGTTATGGAGGTACGGTGAAGGCTCCATTCTCCTCTGGGACACAGGGTGTGAAGTAGGGTCTCTACCTCAGCTCGCCCACATGATGCCTTTAACCAGCTGACAGAGCAGATCTGTTCACACCATCCACCCAAAGAGAGAGGTGCTAAAGCACCACTTCAACATGTGTCACAACAAGACCCACCCGCTTCCTGCTACGGAGGACCAGTGGCAACTCAAACCTGTAAACTCTAATATGCACATTTGAACCCAAATCAGTCCTTCTATTTGTGTATCTGATCTCACATACTGTAAACTGGCCTGTGAAAATTTCATTTTTCCATTTTTCGGAAATGCAAGCCATATTTTAGATTGCATAATTCCATTTTATGATGATGCTTCATTTTATGATGTACCATTATTTGTAGTACATTAATGCCCAAAACAGAAGAAAAAGGAAACTTCAGATTAGGACAATCAAATGTCAATATTTCACTTTAAATAATAATTTGCACTCAGCTATCTAGACACTAATACATCTATCAATTCAAATGTGTGGTATTATATTAGCTAACGCAGTGCTGACATTGAAGTGGTACACATCAGAAAGGCTTTTTCAGTCAAAGAGCTAACACTCCCCCCCCTGTGTTTATAGTCACGGGGGATAAAATATGCTCCATAGCCAAATGTAATTAGCTATGTGTTACATGGCTAATCAGACTTGATTACCTGTTTGCAGAAAGGTGAAAATACCATGCTCTATTTTCAGCTAAATGGGATGCTGAAATTGAGAAGATTGGACCTGAATGCAGAAATTAGTGCATAATAGTGGTTTCAGACCCAATAATTATGCAATTCTGATCCAATATAGCGCTAAGGCGCCTCTCAAGTGTCGTTAACGGCTCTGGGTGAGGATCTTGAAATATGCAAAGTACGTTAGGAGATAATGCTGACAGGAAAGGGAGAGAAAAAAAGTCCATGATATAGAGAGACAGGAAATCATAGAAATTGTAAGTAATATGTGCTTATTCCATATTTTTAGTGATTACAATTCCCTTGACAGGTAAAGAGATGTGAAAATTTTTTTTTGAGCTGTGACAAAGAAGTTCTGCGTGTCTTGTGTGGAGGCATCAACCCGCAGTGACTTATCATTCGGAGGTAGTGTTGAGCTCTGCCTGTTTAATTCATTTAGCTGGAAGGCAAGAGGGCTGATAAGACAGCAAACCAAGACTTCCTGCAAAACTAGGAACACGCCAAGTCTGACATAATCCAATCGGGCGCGTTTTCACGAGCTTTTGTCTTGTATTTTTTGCTCTTCTTTTAAACTTCCGCTCAGTTCCAGTGCGAGGAGAAAACCTGAAATGACACAATTCGGTCGCACTTGTATGCCGTGGCGGCCCCGATCCAACCAGCTTTTCTGCAGTAAAACCCTTGAAGACCCACACACATCCAAATCTGGCCCTGAGGCCAACTGACTCTATACCACCGAGATAAAGCGATCAAGGCCAAAAGAAGGGGGGACAAATTATAAATATATATAGAAATACATATTGCGAGCTTCGCTATGGTGGAAGAACGCACAGGGCTGACTTTGCAGCAGAACAGAAACGCGGCAGTAGAAGGAAAAAAGCCGACAGAGAAAGAGCTGCACATGTGCGAGAGCTCATCCGGGTTGCTGGTGCGGCAGAAAGGGCCACAATGCAGCAGAATGGTTGAACAGAGAGCAGCAGGCAGTTTGCTGGTCAATTATGATGGGATGAAAATCCATCGTAGGGCTTGGAAACTGGCTTGGAACTCGAAGAGGTCCACCTTAAACACACCCCAGGCACGCCTGCCTCTAAAGCCTCCCCCCAGCCCATTTCCCCACACAGTACACAACAAAGTACATAGCACAGAAGTCTGCAACTCAGAATAGTTGGAATCTTAGTTCAGTTTAATCTTTGCCATTAAAA
>JBBKCR010000038.1:4532687-4546350 GCA_037577295.1 Ladigesia roloffi | reverse complement strand
TTGGGTTTGTGCACCTTATGTTATGTCTGGGTTTATTTGAGGGATTTTTATGTAGACACTGTGTATGTGTCACATGGTTTAGGGAGCACGTGTTCTGTTTAGTTGTGTTTGTATTAGAATCACCTGTTCCTTGTTTGAGTCGCATTAGTCTCTGTATTTAAGATGGTTTGTTGCACTCACTCTTTAACTGTGCATCGCCTCACCCCCACCTCACTCCCTTTTGTGTCCTGTCATGTGTTTGGTTTTCCTGACGGCCATCGAGCCAGGTTTGTGTTCTGTTTTGTTTGAGTTTAAATAAAAACCCCAGAATGGAGCACGTCGTCTTGTCTAGATCCCTCGCACTCTCAAGAGGTAGTTCACGGGGGGAAGCTTGCACGACCACCCGTGATATGGGGTTACTCACCGGCATTTATGAATATTTTAAACTAATTATTTTATTGTACTTGTAAAATGTATTCTTGTGTTTTATCATTAAAACATTACATTCGTAATGTTAGACCAGAAATAGAAATAGGCCATAATGTCACAGTTATAAAAAGAAGACAGACAGGGCTTCTGCTCCTCTAGAGGACATGGACAGTGCAGTGAAATAAGTGGAGAAGGGGAAGTCCATTCGTCAGGTGGCGAGGCAGATGAACATATGTGGAATGACATTAAAATGATACATGGATAAGATAGATGGAAATGAAATAAGGCCAAGGTGTAAAAGAACTGGACTTGCCAATCAAGTCCTTGATGAACATATGGAGAAAGAGCTTGCAGAATATTTAAAGGTACTAGCAGCAATATTTCATGGTCTAAGTTTGTGAAGTGCTTTGAACTGGCTCTATATGGAACCTGCCAGCTGGATTATAGAAGAAAAAGCAGGTTGGGTTAAGTTTGAATTTATAAGAAAACAGTAATAGGGAACATTAATAATTATTTCACCAGGAAATGCTCATTGGCAGTTTTCACCATGCAGATAGTTCACAGAGAAGCAAAATTGGGTACTTATTTAAAGCATATATCTTAAACTTACATAAATCTGAATGTAAACTGCAATGGCTCAGTGAGGGATAAATTAAGAAAAATGCTAATAATTCTAAAAATGCCAAGAAACTTTGAATCTTTTCTAGAACGTGAATGGTTTGTGGCTTTTAAAGCATGCCACCATTTGTCATGTTACACTCCTGAAGCAACCTCGCTCTGTAGCTTTTATTAGGCACAACGTGGAGAAATCTTAGTCTTTGATAATGTAAAATAAATGTAAATAAACTTTAAATGAGCAGTTGTGTATTGATTTGAACTTTAATATAGAATTAGAGTATCTGAGATCAAAATATATTTTACTTTAATAATCAATGGCACAGTTTACCCCAATGTATTTTCTCCGGATCCCAATGTATTCTCTATGGTGCCACAAGACCACTTTTATTTAGAAAGCTATATTTCTTAAATGCTATATTTTGTATCCTAAATGATTGTTCCCAGGGATGCACCATATCCTGAAATATATTTACATATTTATTTTGGAAGAATTACAGTCATGGCCTCGCCTTAAAATCACTTTAAGTAAAAAACTGGCAAAACTCACCCCACTCTCGCCTAAGCAAGTTTATTAGAGATTGGAGTCTATGAGTGAACGCTTCCAGATATTTTGAGACGAGTATTTGGTTAATGCATGTAGCAAAATGCTTTATTGCAGTATTGCTGTTACTACTTCGTTAGCATCATAGTTTGCTGCCTAAAATGTCCCACTTCAAACTGAATGGACTCGTTTATGTGGTTTCTGACTCTGTATGAAATTGATAAACCTAGTTTTAATTTAATTATATCATTAGGATTACTGTGACTTGCTGATAGCTAGACTACTGTTTGCTTTTGCTTCTGGAGTAAAGTGAGTCGTAAAATGCCAGAAACCACATAAGCAAGTCTGTCGAAGATTTTAGGTCAAATTTAGGACTGCAGTTAGCAGGTATACTAATCTGCTGGATATTTGGTTCCATTGGACTCACAGCTCCAGCGGTAAAAACTAAAGAAGCAGCCTTCAGGCACCAAACATGTCTTGAACAATAGACTGTATTCAGGGATGGGAGAGTCATGTGTGGCGTCGTGGTGGCAGTTTATTTTGCCTAAATAGGAAGTGTAGCATGAAGCTCTGGTGGGCCAGAAGTTCAGGAGGACACGGCTCCTGCCATCTAATATTCAGCCTGTGTTGTTCAGAGTGCCTGAACTCTCACTCGGCGTGTATAAATAGTAACTACGAACCTCTCACTATGTGTAATATGTCATGAGACACTGGCATGTAATACGCAAACAGGACCCACTATACTGTAGATGATATAAAACTCTACTAAAGGCTAGCAGGAGCGCAGGGATGCGTCCCGTTGCGTGGGCCTGGGGGTGCCCATTCAACTGCTTTCATTTTGGTCTCTTTCCAGTTTCCCCTTTTGTGGCCCTCATTCTACATTTTTCCCCTCAGATTCCTCCTATGACTTTTTTATGGGAAATATAGCTTTGCATGGCCTTTTCCCAGCTTCACTTAATCCCCTTAGAGTTCAAACAGCTGTTACAGTGCCTTAAATATATGTAAATGACCTCTGTGCTGGTTGGCTGAGCTGTATTGTGACCTGTTCAGAAAGTGGGGCTGAAATAATACAGTAAGATATTATTAAAATTGTTCAAATAATTTAAAGTAATACTTATAGATCACATCATTTAAATTCCCTACAATTAAACTGTCTGTTTTTGTTACCCTGCATTCAAGAGTGATGTATGTAAGTTATTTCTGGACTGATTAAATGTATCGTATTGTGGCTTGTTCAGAAAGTGAGACTTTAAATAATAATTCAAAGATTAAAATAGTTTAAATAATGCCAACCTCCCCTAATCCTTAAACCGGTTATATTTGCTCCTGTGTCTTTAAGACTGATATATGTAAATTAACTCTGTTCTGATTGGCTTAAATTATAAAATGGTAATAATTAATAAGTTAAATAATTTAAATAATTATAACCTCTGCTAGTCACTTAGTATTAAACTGGCTGTTCCCTTTAATGCTGATACATGCAAATGACCTCTGATTGGCTTCACAGTTTTTGGGACATGATGAATACTCTGACCACTAAATGGGCTGTTCTGTAATTTCCATATATGAGCCGCTGCTTTAACAGTGTCTTCAGACTTTTTTAATTTAAAAAGGTAAAGTTCCATTTTATGTAATCAGCCAGATTACAATTCTTTGATCTTGTTCCAAAATAAAAATGTCAAATTTGTTTTAATTGAACACATTCCACTGCTGTGTATATGTCAAAATCAAATGTGCATACATTTAAGAATTCTGGATAATTTCCATAGCTGAACCAGTTGATTGTGAGGATCAGTGTTATTCAGTTACATTTTTATGCCAGTTCTCTACTGCTTACCAAAATAAAAGTCGCCCAACATCGTTCAAAGCATTTGAATAGTCCAAATTCGTATGAAATTAAATTAAAATATGCACATAAAAAAAAATCAATCTGAATCACTTTGTAATTGAATCAGTTGGCTGTGAAATTTTATTGAGAAAATATTTTTTTGCCAGAAAACAATTCTCTGACTGGAATAGAAAAATAAAGTATTTTTGTGTATTTATTCCACTACTGTGTGCTGGTTATAAAAACAATTCAGTGCAATTGTAAATCGAATAATTCAGGTTTGTCTCAAATCAAATACAATTTAATATTATTTTATGCATTCCACTACCATGTGCATAGCTGTGGTTCAATGCATTTTTAAAAATAGTTAAACATTGCGTCAAATCAAGTTCATGTACGCATACGTATAAGAGGAGAACATTTTCTGAATCGGTTCCATAGCTGAACCATTTGACTGTGAGATTCACACCCCTGTAGCTCGCCGCCTCAGAGCACTGAAAGGTGTTTTTTCAACTCTGTGTACAGTGTAAGTTATTGAGGTATTGTGGTGGTGTGTGTGGGTGGTGTGTGTGTTCACGCCTTTCCTTTTGTTGGAGGATAAACAGTAACTTATCTGTCCCCATATGCTTTTCTTTTTTTTTTTCGTGGAAAACCAGTTCACCCGCACTCGGTTCCGTGTACTGAATTTATGGGAAATCTCCTCTCACACACGGAGTCCATTGAAGGGGGTGGGGGTGATGGGAAGAGGGGGGAACGTCAGGGGCAGATTATAGAGTGTGTAGAGTGTGTGACCAGTCAAATATTGCTTTCAGAAAATATGTTTATGCTAAATTCAGATTGCATTAAAGGGCCCAATCCTCTTTTCTTTTTTTTTTTACTCTTGTCCATACTGTGTTTGTTACTGTAGCGTCATGCAAATGACCCCTGTTTTGATACCCAAAAGGGGTCTGGGCTTGAGGCGAAACATGTGGGGTTTTTGTTGGGCCGCACATTAAATCGTCTGCTAATTGTTATCGGAATATCTCTGCAATACTGGCATGGCAAAAGCTTGCAATATGCAAAAATGCCTATGACCAATCACAGTGTTTCTGACAGGGTGATCAATCACAGCTCCTGGTGGGTTACTGGATGTTCTAAAGAATTGAGGTCTTCATGTAATCCAACAAAAGTAAAATGGTTCTGGTGATTTTGATCATGTATGGCCGGGGTTTAACTGCTGTAGCCAGAGTTAGGCGATATATTTAAATGAATTGGTTTTGTGACATCACAAATCTATGATTTGAAAACTGTCTGTTTTTCATATATGGACTGTATGGATGGGGGAAGTTAACTCACCATTTGAAACAATATTTACAGAGTTTGAGCCTTTTTCATTCCAGAAAAGTTATGATGGCAATACAATTGCAATACTGATCTGATGCCCATTATGTGCAGCTCTAGATATCTGTGACATCACAAACACAAGAAATCCTAGAAGGGCATTTCTTGCTGGTTATTTTGATACATAGACTGTATGGGCTTCGGAGGAGCTTTAAAAGTGTTTACACACTACAGCAGACACTTATTTACAAAGGAAAAGGATTACATTGTTTTTCTTGAAATCAGCCCTTTAATAGTATTCAGTACATATGCACTGTCAGCCAGAGTCAATTTTTCTGACTATATCAAAATATAAATGCTACAAGTGAAGACTTTGATTTTATATTTTTAGAGGAGGTAATGAATGAATGATACTTCAATCTAAAATGCGAGCTGAAAAGGAATTTTTAAGTGAAATGTTTGTCTGTCTAAAAGGAAATTTGTGCTGGAAATGACTGAACATGCCTTAATGAAACCCTTGGAAACAATACACAACCAAAAGACATTAAAATACTTTATTTGTTGTTAATGATTGTTTTAGGACACATTTCAAATATTAATGAGGATTTCAATTCATTTTACAATTGAATATGAATGTAACAGTGTATGTGAAATATAAATCAGTGTATTTCTTTCTGTTATGTGACTCTGTTGCAGTAAACAATGTGAAGTAAATTGTGCAACACTGTAATTTTAGAGTCTTTAAGCCAGTATATTAGAGCTACTTTGTGCCAGGCACTCTGTGGTAGTTTAGTATGGCCTTTGTGAGTGAGTGTGTATGTGTGTGTGTGTGTGTGTAGATATGATGAGAGTTAAATTAAAGGCCCTTTTCTTCTCCCCCTCCCCCTCCCCCTCGCTCTGTGTGAGATTTCTGGTAAGTGACATGGCTGGCCTTTGGCATAACGCCTGGCATGATCACATGGTATGGATGTCACGCCAGTTTGTGTGTGTGTATGCGTGTGTGTGTGTGCGAGTGTCTGTGTGGGAGGGAAGGAGAGAGTGAGAGAGAGGGGCAAGCTAGACAGAGTGTGCGTGTCTGTGTTTGTGTGTGTGGGATGGAAGGAGAGAGTGAGAGAAAAGAGGATGTGAGCATTTGGGTGTGTGTGTGTGTGTGTGTGTTCTATTTGTTCAAAACTGAAAGAACAAACCTCTTTTTGATAACTTCTAGAATTAGGCTGAAAACAATACCGAGGCCTTCATGGGTGTGTGTAGTTTGTCCACCACATCCCACAGAAGCTCGATCTGACTGAGATCTGGAGAATCTGGAGGCACCTTGAGCTCTCTGTGATGTTCCTCTAATGGTTCCTGAACAGTTTTTGAAGTGATGTGGGACTTATCCTGCTGAACCAGGAACTGCCATCAGGGAACAGCATGTTCTTGAATGGCTGAAGTTGGTCTGCAGAGTTCAGGTGTCAAAGGAACATTCACATGATTGCAGGGCCCAAAGTTTCCCAGCAGATCATCATCCAGAGCATCACACTGCCTGGGTTGACAGGGTTAGCATGGGTACTCTGACTGGTCTGAGGCTACGCATCCCCATACTCAGCAGGTGGCGCTGCACTGTGTGTTCTGACTCTTTGTATCAGAATGATCAGAACACACAGTGTTCTTTTCAGCGGTTTGCACTATAGCAGGTCTTCTGTGGGATCAGAGCAGGTGGGCTGGTCTTCACTCTCTGTGTGAATTAATAAGAGCACCCAGGATTCTGCTGGTAAAGTTGGTACAAGAATTTTGGGTTGTTAGAATGTCTCAGTACACCAGACTGTATTGGAAAACAGGTACTGCTCCCAGTTCCTGACTGAACTGTACTAAATTCTAGAGAATCACCCATTTCCTGTGCTGCTATTGCTGTTTCTGCAATGGTTATACATTCTAAAACAGACGCATTTTTAAATGGTCAGTGCTAGATCAACAACACACATTTGATGATCAGAACATTAGTTGCGATGCTCCTACATCATTATATATACAGGAACCTTAGGACCCAGTTTAGATTCTGACACATTTAAAATTCCAATACCGTGCCCCCCCGGGAACTCACTGTTCATAGTTTGCATTTTTTCTTAGAACCGAACAAATAATTGTTTGTGGAAACTACAGATAACCTCCACATTTGTTTTTACTTTTATCATTGTAATTTATGGTTTGTCATGTAGTTTAGTGCTAAGGAAAATATTGATAATTTAGAAAAATATTGATAATTTAGAAAAAATATTTTTTATTTATAATTTAGGGTAATGGAAAATATAATTAGCTAATTTTCTTTAATAACATTAATATTATTATAAATTCAGATTTAAATCATTTTTGACATTTAGAACACAAAGCAACTGTATATGAAATACAGTCTTAGGATGGTGAAATATTCCTGTACTCAGATTTGGGAGGTTTGAATGTAACCAATCCGAGAACTTAACTTATTTCTCCTTACTGCTGATTGGCAGCTGCCCTGTGATTCCCATATCAGAAGAATTTCCTGCGTGAAGGGTTTCCAGTTTACCTTTACATTATGTTTTAAGCTGAGTTTAAAAATTAAATGAAAGTCTTTTGTAGAATATTTGGAGCATTTTTAGTGTTTGCAATATAAAAATAGGCATTTTTTCCACATTCCAAATTTCCAACGTTCGCAGATGCTCTTGGAACGAAACCCTTACTAATTTCGGGGGCCGACTGTATTGATAATTATTAGCCTTAATAAAAAATATCAATACTGACCCAATCCCCTCTCAATAGAACGGGATGGAGTGTATTTGATTTATTTCCTGGACCTAGTTACAGTTGTTAAGCAGTGATTGGACCTCTGGTATTACACAATAATTTGAATATAAAATATAACAGGCTTTATGTAATTGTTCACAAATCAATATGTGTGTGTCCCTTTTAGGAAGTCTGTGTGCATTTTGTTTTCTTCTCGGTCAACCATAAATGAAAGTTCAGTTCTTCCACCGAGAAGTGAAAGCGTGTGATGGGTGTGAATGAACAGTGTGTGTGTGAGGGAGAGTTGATCACTGTATTGTATTTGATACTTTGTGAGGACCTAATGTCCTTATAATGATAGGAATACTGGAACTCTGTAAAAGTGAGGACATTTTGCTGGTCCTCGTAAATAAATGTGCTGTTTTTCAGCAAAAAATCAGCATTTCAAAGAAACTGAAAGCACAGCAAGAGCTTTTGGGTTGCAGAGATTAAGGTCAGAGTCAGGTTTAGGTGTAGCTTTACAGTTTTACTCAATTTCACGATCAATGCCCCATAAAGATTTTAAAACCAGCATTTGTGGTGTGTGTGTGTGTGTGTGTGTGTGTGTGTGTGTGTGTGTGTGTGTGTGTAAGTGAGTCATCCCCACAAGAAGTGCTGGAAACGCAAACACTGTGATGCGAGTGTGAAAAATTATAGAATAACTGTCCCGTCAGTTTAAATAATGGTGTTGATGATAAATGTGCTTCTCTGAGGCCTTTCAGTTCCAATGCGGAAACATCAATGAATAGCAAAGCAGTTTATTACCCTGGATCTGGGTGCAGCCTTCGCTTCACCTGGCCGCTTTATTCGGAGCCTATGAGATATTGAATGTGTTTAAAACAATTGTTTAAAATTAATTAAATTTCTAAAAAGAAAATCAATGTTTAAAAAACAAAATAAATGTTTAAAATAACTGCCATTACAATTTAAAGGAATAGAAATCACAGTTTTCTACTGATCTGCGAAGACATTTTGCATCTTTATATTGGAACTGGAGCTACAAGGTCGACATCAATAAGTCAATGGTGCCCCAAATCTTTCCAAACACCTCATCCCCAAAACCCAAACCAATCAAACTGCTGCTGCCTAGGACTGCAAAAAAAGAGCTGCTGTTGTAATTGTAGTGATGGGGACGAGACCGCCTATGCCGAGGCAAGACCGAGTCTTTGAAGGGTCGAGACCGAGACCATCGGTTTTCAAATGCAGTCGAGTCCGAGGCAAGACCGAGTCTTTGAAGGGTCGAGACCGAGACCATCGGTTTTCAAATGCAGTCGAGTCCGAGTCAAGACCGAGTCTTTGAGGAAGCAAGACCGAGTCGAGACCGAGTCGAGACCAAGACCATAAAAACAAGTCAGTTTTAATAGCCATGATTTAATATCACCCCAGTTAATAATGTACAGTTAGGCCTAAAAACTAAGCTAGACAAAAAATTGTTTACAGGAGCCCCTGTAAACTATTAAGGGAGGGAGGTTTACTGAACCTCTTCTTGTGACTTTTTACTATTAATAGGATTTGAATCACAGTTAGGGCCTGCAGAGCAAATTCAAATTTGCCAGTGGTGTTTGTAAATTAGTAGGCTACTTCACAATATAAGTATGTAATAATTTTGAGAAAACAGTAGAACATAATATCCTTTAAAACTTTATTTCTTCTTGAATTAACAATGATCACAAAAACAATCTCCCCATGCCAAACACAGACGTACACCCATTATTATTATTATTATTTATTTGTAATGATGGAGTTTTTTGTTACCATGTAGATATAAAAAATAATGGTTTCGTTCTACTGTTTTCCGAGACCGAGTCAAGACCGAGTCTTTGAAGGTTCGAGACCGAGACGAGACTGAGAAAGCAGAAAATGGTCTCGAGACCGGTCTCGAGTACTACAACACTAGAAATTAATATTAACTACAGTAAAATACAAAGTCGTAACAGTTCATTTTACGATTTACAATATGCATCATTTTGCCATATGTAATGAAACATACAGTTGATTATTGTTAAATACTTATCAATTATATCTACAAAATCATCTTGTAACTTAAAACAAGAAAAGTTTACTATAACATTCCCAAGATCTTAAACAAGTTACCACATAATTAACAAAAAGAGCAGTTCAGATTCCAAAATCATATAAACATATTTAAACACATAAACATATTTAAACATATAAACACATTTCTGTATCATTGTGCCAAGTAAAATATTTTTCATCTTGCTAGTAAAATAGTGTAAATATACATTAGCTGCCATTTTATTCAAGCTTTGCATCAAGTCGCAGCTCTCTTAAGCAGGGTAAACACCAGTCATTAGAATAAATTTCATCTCTAGTGGCTTACTATTGCATTCTAAACCATCATTTGAATTATAAGAGAGAATTGTACATTGTTCTGTTCTTGTATTATAATCAATCTGAATCAAACAGAGCTTAAAGTAAATCATGTCAAAAGTAACCTGCATCATCTCTCAGCTCTCACACTCACCGGCTTAATCCTTTCAGATCACTGAACCTATGTTCCTTGGTCACCTAATACAGAAATAAACCCTGGCTAATGAAATAGTCTAGGTCAGCCCCTGCACCCCCCACCCCCTTTCACCTCCTTATTAGAGAAACTGAGCTGAGTGCAGTCGGTATGGTGAACTCTGTGACCTCTGCAACTGTTGAGCGCGACCCCGCAGGTCACGCAGCAGCCAGGTTCAGCTGACCTGGGCAGGCCAGGTCGGCTGATAAGGCCACAGTTAATAACAAGGACAGCAGGCTGACCTGGCCAGGAAGAGTGTTGTCCAGGGCAATTAGATTCCAAACGTGTGAATTGGATGGCACAGTGGAGAGCAGGGAGCCGACCGGTTTTCTCATTTGCGTTTTGATGGCTGTGAAGGTGTGAAAGAACACAGTGGAATATCTTTGGTGACACAGCCACTGAGGTGTGTGTTCTGGAGGGCCTGCGTCCTGCATTTGTTGTTGAGTATTTGTTTTACATGACTACTTTCTGATTAATACATTTTAGAATTGGCCGGATTGTGCACCATGCCCTCATTTAAAAATAATGAATCACTTCTTATAACTTCAGCAAAATCGATGGGGCTAAGCGAATGTAGGCCAAATAGGCAGGTTTTTGTGACATCACAAAAAAAATGATGATTTTTTGCCTCCTAGTCTTCATACGTATATGCAGTTTGTTTGATACATATATGTATGATTAATATGTGTGATTGTTTTAACAGTTTACAAAGTAAAATAAACCTTTATTTTTCAAACATTTCATTTTTTATATGTTATTGTTTTCTGATAATGTCTGTTAATATGGGCCCTTTAAGAAAGAACGCATTGAAAGAAAAGGTCACCAAGGAGTTTACTTTATTCAAATATAGCAACATAGATTTTATATATGAATGTGGAAATTACAAATTAGAAGCCGTATTTGCCTAATTGTCTTGTAAATGAAATTACAAAATCTGTACTCTAATAATAAGACAGAGAAGCATTTGCAGAATATTTAATACGTCTATATAAATCTGCCCCACATCCAGGCAAAAAAGAAAGAAACTGTGAAACAATTATATGACATGCTATGTGCAGCCAGTGTGTGGATGTGTGAAAGTGTGCTGGTGAGCTAGTTGACCTATCTGACTGTGGTCTTCACAGTATGCGTTAAAGCAGTCCGAGCTCCATCAGAGTGCACACATACAGAGAGCTTTCCTCTGGGCCAATTAGAACACACTGAGAACAAAAAGCGCTGTCCTTAATGATCTCTCAATCTCACCTGTTTACCTGCACACATATACAAAATAATCTACTAATGAAAAATGGTGTTTATAGATGCGTAAGCAATCAAAAATATAAGTCCTAAATCAATAAAATGATTATTTTCGGTTGTTTCTGATCCATGACATATGTAAAGTTCCTTATAAGCCTCCAGTAAACCCACTGAAAGACAGTTAAATGTAGGTAGCTGTCAAATCTAACATAGAATAAATAATATTTGAAATATACATTGTCATGTAGGTGGAATAAGCTAAAAATATATTGTTTAATTCTTCAAATTCTGTCCAGTTCCGTTACTGGACCCCAGATATTGGGTTCAACTCTACATGCCTTTACAGGATTTCTTGAATGACATATGCTATTATAGTGTGATGCTCATGTGGCCAGTGGAACAGTCTGAAATCACATTATGATCATATTATTACTGCGATTGCACATAAACGCCCTCATTCTTCCACATGTCTTGTTTATTATAAAATACCCTATCTGCTTTTCAGCCTTTCCACTCCTGTTTTCCAGACTTGCTATTATTTTCTGTGCAAAAAGACACTAATTCATAATGTATCCCCACATTATACAATTACTGTCTTTAATAATACATCCAAGACCATATCACTGTACCTGCCAGCCATATGCACACATACAACCTGTGTGTACAATATGTGTACCCATCTATGCCTAGTATGTCTGTGGACTACTCTTGCATTTAATGTTGGGGTTGTTCCATTAGGAAGCCCATAACGAGGCCTGGCTGTATCAGTCATCCAGTTCAGAGAGCAGTAACCTTCCCAAGTGGCCAGATGCACCGTCCTCACCGCAGCCTATTGACCAAAGCAATAAGACATTCTATATGGTGTATTAAAGTCATTTTCCACATGCTACCTCAGCACCAGCCATTGTTCATGCAAGCTCCTGCTGACCATGAGGAAAAAAAGAGAGAAAGGGAGAGAGAGAGAGAAAGCAGAATGAGAGAGAGAGAGAAGAGAATGAGAGAGAGAGAGAGAGAGAAAGCAAAATGAGAGAGAAAGAGAGAGAGAAAGCAGAATGAGAGAGAAAGAGAGAGAGAAAGCAGAATGAGAGAGAGAGAGAGAGAGAGAGAAAGGAAAAATAGAGAGAGAGAGAGATGGCAGGAGCAATAGAGAATAAAAAATCCCTGTGTGCGCTCAACTAAATTGCAACACTTTACATCGTTACACCAGTTAAGAAACAAGCGGCCCCTCCAACAGAATTGTTTCTCATTCTTTCCCCCCCGCCCCCTTATTCGCTTTTTTGTCGCTTTCAGCGGTGAAAGGCGCAGTGATTATCGTGGTCACTCGAGGGGCAATTTTAGCGCTGTCAAAGCGAGGCCGGAAACAGCTCCCAAACACTTTAGAATATATGCTGACTGCACCGGAGTGCCTTTTCCTCTTCCGCGGCTGACGGCGCGCTGTTTCAGAGGCCAGGCTAATGTGAAATAAAGAGGGTCTCGTTGGTGTAATATGTTCCGGGGCCCATCTGCGTACTCTGGACGCTGGCGGTGTCAAAGGTGCCGGCGGGGAGAGGGAGGCAACTCCTCCTGTCCACCGCACACCGAATCCACTCTGCCGCGAGGCCCCGAGTGACAAATGATTTCAATCTAGGCTGCGGCGCCCTTGACTTGACCCTGAACCAGTGCGCACAACAAGAGCAAGTGCAGTCACTGGAAAAGATGTTGTGCTCTAATAAAGCTCCGGCCTGGACGACGGGCCGATGAGAAAAGAGAGGATGGATGGAGGGGTGAGTGAAAGAGGGATTAAACGGAGGGTGTGTGTGTGTGTGTGTGTGTGTGTGTGGTGAGGGGGCAGGGCATGTGTTCCTGGACATCTCAGGTGCAGGTGGATAATGAGATCGCTTGTTTGCTCGCTGAAAATTACCTTACAAGCCCTCGCGCCGCAATAAGGCCATCTTTGCCTAGCTTGCGAATTGGGCTAATTCCTCGGGGTGCGTGCCGTGTCAAGGATTTCAATCTCATTTTTTACACGCCGCAAACATGTAAATGGGGTCCGACGGCACCCTCTCACCCTGTAGACTCCCTTTACGGAGCTTTAAAGCTTTTCCCGTGCCGCCAGTCCCCCCCACAACACCCCCACCCGCCTCATAAACCTAGCCCGGTAGAATGAGCCGGCACTTGCCAAGCTCAGTGGTGGAGGAGGCACAAGCTCTCCAGAAAGGTCCGGATGGCATGCTGGGTATGCAAATGAAATTCTCCTTCCCTTATTTTCACCTCACACCACCCTGCTGGCAAAGCAATCCCTCACTTCTAATCCTTCCTTTTCCCTCTCTCTCTCTCTCTCCCTCTTTCTCTCTCTCCCTCTCTCTTTCTCTCTCTCTTTCTCTCTCTCTCTCTTTCTTTCTCTCTCTCTTTCTTTCTCTCTCTCTTTCTCTCT
>JBBKCR010000038.1:4503238-4519375 GCA_037577295.1 Ladigesia roloffi | reverse complement strand
TTTTTCTCTCTCTCTCTCTCTCTCTCTCTCTCTCTCTCTCTCTCTCTCTCTCTCTCTCTCTCTCTCTCTCTCTCTCAAACGCACACACTCATACAGACACCGCTAACATGGCTAAATCTATACATATATATATATACTTGTTTTTCATGTGTTTTTAATGTAGCAAAACAAATAAATATAATTTTAATTTTTGTTTTGTCTAATGTTAAGTTAAAGATAAATTAATCAAAGTTATAATAATTTAAATATAGTTTTTCCCGATTTCATTTTTGGAACCACAGCTGTTTATTCAGTTTAAAGTCAAAGTGAATCCAAAATGAAAAATTTCTTCACTATTGTGACGTGTGTGTGGGGAAAGCAGGGTGTCAGGTAGGGCGTCTGTGGAACCTGAAGGTTTTCACTCTGGGGTAGGTGGGGTAGGTGGGGAGAGGGTGATGAAACATTATATTACTGCTTAATTTTATTTGCCCTTGCCCGCCGTCGCATAGTGATATAATCAAAATTCAGAAGATGGTTATGGAAGGGCAAAAGTCAAAATATTTTGATGGATTACAGGAAAGCAAGAATTTTGTCTGTCAATGGTAAGATGATATGATGATTAATCACGTTTAATATGATTTTAACGGGTTCTGTTTATATTACCAAATGCACATTTGCTTACTTGTGTGTGCCTGAGTGTCCCTGTGATTATAAAATCTCCTGCCTCTGATAGGACTCTGTATGTGTGTGTGCGTCTGTGTGTATGTTTGAGAGCAAGTGAGCTGTTCAAAGGCCTTTGATGTCACAGGATATGTCACATGGAGACGTGCGGCCGTCACGGCGTTCTGAAGCGTCTGAGGCGGAGTCTGCTTTCCTTCTGTTGCATCACACGTTATCTGCCACACCTCCACCCCTCGTCTCCCTCCACTTGTATTTGTTATCCATCGTTTTATTTACTTTCATACGTGTGCACCATTTGAGATTGACAGGAAATCTCTCCCTGTTTGTCAGCTGCTTCAGTTTTAATTCAGTTATTAAGCTGCTTTCAGAATCTTCATCACTGCCGGAATGCTGATGCAAGAGAGAGAGATGAGCTAAACGAGGGGGCAAGGTTGTACACAGCGAACAAATGTCGATCAACTTGCTGTGGGTGTGGGGTGTGTTTGTCAGAATACCAGAACTGTAATGAAGTACATTATCACAATGAATTGTTGGTATTTAATGTCAAAAAGTTAAAATCACTCTGTCTGAACCAGGTCTGTGTTTTGCTCCAAATTTCAAGAACTTTTCGATAACTTCCACCTCAGAAGCTGTAGTGGATGTATCTTAAACCAGAAATAAATACGAGGTGCTGGAAGTGGGCGTATTTATGGACTGCAGTGGATTGCAGCCTAACAATTTAATACTGACATTAACAACGTGCATTTGTAGAAAATAATTTAGTTTAATCAGAATCAGTATCAGTAATGTATTGTGCTCCCCTGATACTGTAAATAAGCCTCACACACTTCATCACCACTTTAGATGTATAGAATTCAATATTTAATCAAATTCTCAATACTTTTTAACCCAGTTGTCAAATCCTGGCCTTCTCACACCTTACTAATCTACCGTTTCTGCAAACAAACACACAGATCGATGTGAGAGGCATTGCTGAACAAGAATCCTTTCTCTCTCTCTCTCTCTCTCTCTCTCTCTCTCTCTCTCTCATCACCTCGGGCCTGTGTTAATTGCGAATGTTCTGTCTGTGCTCCGGTGTTGTGACCTTCCCCCTGTGTCGGCCGATTATGTGCTTACCGTTTGTATCAAGGCCACATCGATTGCTTAGCAGGGTACAAATTAAGATTTAGACCTGACGTCACGGGAGCTATCGGTTTTTACATTTGGGGCATTTGCAATATGCAAGGCTCATTGATCCAGGGAAGATGTGCTTCAACATGTTGGAGCAATTGTGAGAGTGTGTTCAGTCGTTATTTCAGATCTCTTACCTTTGTGTGTGTGTGTGTGTGTTTTGTCTTTCTCTGCAGGAAAACAGCTCACCGGAAGAACACACACTCTACGTTTGGGACCATTTCATTTCCAAATCGTCTGCCCAAAACATCTTTGTTGTTGCTCACAGCTACGGCGGCCTGTCTTTCGTGGAGTTGGTGAGTGTTTGTGTTGTGTTTTCAAGAAAAGAACAATAACAATATGAACAAATACACGCAAGCACACACACACACACACACAAACACACACACACACATTTGGCTTCACCAGTGGGAGTGTCAGCTCTTTGCGAGTAGGTGAGAAAGCGAAAGAAAAATGATTACAAATAAATAACATTTAGTTTCATTGAAAAAGTGCTGCTTCTGTAAACAATCCAGTTCATCCTTATCCTAGGGCACTTTTCAGTCTGTAGAGAGAAAGAGCAAGAAATAGAGAACGGAGGAGAGAGTGGGTTTAAAATGTTGCTCTATTAAACCCAACTAAAGACACAAACAGCAGAAGAAGAGACTCTCATGACTGCATAACTTACATCTGGACCTCTAAAGTTGTGGACAGTCATGTACCCAAAGAAGGACCCTTCGTTGCTTTTGAAAAATCCCATGATTCCTCTTATTGAGACACAGCCTTAATATCATAATATATATAATATAAATATCTCTCCATACATAGTTAGTGGCACCCTTGTTCAAATGGCATATCTTGAAAGTCAGCACACATAATCAATGTTTTCCTCTAAGTATATAATATTATGGAAGAAAACTATAATCATAAAATATGGCCTGTGCAACATTTATGACACATTTACTCAAATTGTGATCTCCTAGAGGCAACGTTTTTTGCTCTCTTAAGTAAGGCCCTTAAATAATCTTTCTACTCATACATTTTTCAAACTTTCAAGAGGTTCAGGTGACATGTAGCATGTTTACAGGAATACCCGTTTTAACTACTTGACATTATATAATGTAGTTTAATATAAAAGTAATTCAGGTGATCACATAATCAGTACCTCATAAAGCAGAATGAGATAGCTAGTGTAGGAATATAACAGACACTGCCATGGTTGTAATACTCTGAGAGATGCAGATTTAAAAATAAACTGCTCTGGTCTCTTTTTTTTTGGTGTTTTGGTGAAAGCCTGAAAGTAGGCTGTCAAGTGCCAAAGTCTGTTATAGTAATGAAAAGTCCACAATGGCCTGTGTGGACAGGGTTATGTGTTCCAATCAGATTGATCAGTTTATATATAGGAAAATGTCAAATGAAAATGAAAATCTTTGAAATTTAGAGCTTGCCAGAATGCTGCTTATGAGACACTTTTCCACAGGTATACTAGAATCTCTGTGCCTAAACTGCACTGCAATGCAATTTTTGATTTTGATTTTCCTTTTTATCTTAGCCTTGAAATGGGCGGAGCCACTTTGGTTGTTGTAGCGTTATTTTGTGATGAATACCTAACCCAGCTAACTTGTAAAAAAGCATCCTTTGCATTTCCCACAGTGTTTGAAAATACCCACTCGGGGTTTATTTTCAGCCCAAATGGTTTAAACTGTTTGTATTTTGTCGACTTCCCAGTTGTTCATTTATATCTCTGTTGGCGTTTTTTTTAACTATCAGAAGGCAGTGATGGAGTCAGCTGCCCTGCAGTCCACTTTTGGCCCTGCCTTCGAGGGTCACTTAATTTGATATGTAAAAGCATTTGTTTGCAGTATAGCCAAAGTTGATGTCATGTCTTTATTAGTATGTAGAAAGCATGTTTTGAAGTTCATTACTGAGTAATGTGCCTGCAGTGTAGGGGATACATTCTCTTCTTGTGTGCTGTGGTGGGTCATATTGACTTTTCTGAACCCTGAAGTAGCTGCTGCTGCTAGGCTAGGTGCGGTAACAGCTATGACAGCTGGCTCAGCTCACTTCCTTTGATCACTCCCTCTCTCTGACATACACACACACATTCTTACTCTGTCCCTGATCCCAAATCTGTTAAGGCATCTCTCTTCTGTGCTTTTGAAGCAGGGGATGCATGTCCCTCTGACAACTGTGCCAAACGTGTGTCTTCCACTTGCCGGTAGGACCCTTATTTTGCCATTTGAATACGAGTGTTAATATTCATTTGTAGACTGGCTCTCACTGGCAGGGCTGTGGACTATAATTTCCAGAGACCACTTGTTCCACCAATATGTGCTTAAAGCTATAGTCCAGCCAGAAATACTCATGTTGCTAACACTGAATGAAATGAATAGCCACTGATATCAAACAGCTAAATGATACCTACCATTCATTTTTAGTCACAGTTAACGTAGACTCTCTTGTTAAGTCTCTCGATATATACAATTATCATTTTATATCTCTGTAGCTATGATAATAGGTTAGTTTTATGTTTTGTTGAAATAAAGAGATTTCTTGCGTAATATTTTGGCTGGATTTTATTTAGTTGGTTAATAATTTATTTAAATTTTATTTTCTTTTATTTTATTTTTTATTAGTTTAATTGGTTCTTTAGAGTCCATTGTTTATTTGGTATTTATTTTATTAGTTGCTTTAGTTTTGTTGTATTTATTATTTCATTTTTGTTGTCAAATTTCACTTTATAATTGATGACTCACTTTTCACAGTGTGAATGTGTTATTAGCAGAGCACAGCATAGGAGGTTTCTCTTTAGACTCTGCCCATATAAATTCAATTTTTAGTCACATAGATCAATTTTAAATATTAGAATAGAGAACAAAAGTGTACTATCTCTGCTACGAGGTTAACCTGCTGCAGTCGCTGTCTCTGCATTCCCTTTCTCTGGCGAATTTGTGTTCAGTAATTAGTGTAATCACTCATATTTGTATTAGTTTATTACAGTTGTAAAAATAACATTTGCTTTGTTTATGTAAATTGTTAGACACACACATCTAGTTTTGTTTTCTTTTGTGTTAAAAAGTGTAATAAATGGAATAGTATTTCACTTTCAACAAATGACAGTCATGCTCGACCACATTTTAAACCAGGGTCACTCTCAGCATACTTTTAAATGGTTGGTTGACTGATTGATTAATTGAATGATTGATTGACAATGCCCTATATGTCTTTGATGGACAAATTATGATGCATGCAGCCATCCAGTGTGTTCTAGATTTTTGTAATTCAAGCATCTTAGCATTTTTAGTAGTGTATGTGTGTTTGAATATGTGTTTGAATTGTGCCATTCCAGTTCCAGTTTCTTCTGGCGTGAGCTTTTCTTCCATTTTCTCCAACCTCTCTGGGGAAAATTGTGTTTGTGTGTGTGTGTCTGTGTGTTTGTGTTTGTGTGTGTTCCTGTCACCTCTGACATCACAGCCTCATCCTCCATTCTAAAACCTCAACCTCTCAAGACAACACTACTGACCTTTGACCCTAAAGAGTACTGAAGTCAACTGACCGTGAAAGCGAAGTCTCTTGTTCTCTATACACACACACGCACACACATTCCTTAGCAAAGTAACTGGGGAGTTTGTCTGAGCAGCTTCATGTTGATGAAAAGTGGTCAATTCTTTCTGGGGTTTGAATGATGTTTATCTTTATGTATCGTATCAACCGAGGCCCGGACGCTTACAGTTCTCTGGCTTAGAGGCTACTTAAGCACTACAGCTGCTGTAATACTTAATATAAAAGTGCAGAAAAAGTAGCTCACCAGCTTAATTGATGAGGAAAGCGTTCTGAGGGGAATGGAGAGGGTAAAATGCAACCGGAAGCAAGGGGCGGAGAGAAAGAGGTGTAGGAGTGGGCCGGCTTTAGCCAGGATGGACCGTTTGACACATGAACGGCGACTCAGAAAACAAGCTGTCTGCGGGTTAATTACTGCTCGCATTTTGTAGTTAATAAACATGTTTCTGATCAAGCACATCAAACGCTGCCCGATTAATTCCACTATCTCACTCTATCTCACTCTCTCTCTCTCTCTCTCTCTCTCTATCTCTCTCTCTCTCTCTCTCTCTCTCTCTCTCTCTCTCTCTCTCTCTCTCTCTCTCTCTCTCTCTCTCTCTACGAGCTGTCTCTCTTTGTCTGACCTTCACCCTTTCATTTTCTGGCGATACTGTGCATGACAAAGAACATAAAACTGTGACATGTGTACTGAATTAGCTAGAGATACTTTCCATGCATGATGAACGGTCAAATTGTTTCCACTTGTGGCCTTTCGTGATGTGGAAATGGGAGAATATGAAGCTGTAGGCGCGCATGTTTGATTATACAGTAATAATATGAGGATAAACATGCACCTACCCACCAGTGGAGGACCATCTGCAAATACAATTCTCAAAGGTTGCTTAATAATATCCAAAATGTACCATAATATACAGCACAGGACAGTAACTAGTGGGTCTACCCAAAAGGGCTGAAATGGAATATTGCACTTATATTGCTGCATGCTGAATATTATAACCGTATTGGTGGACTAATATGAACAAGCAAACATTATATTATAAAAAATCAATATGTTTGCTGGGTGACACAAAACTCAATATTTTGGGGTGTGTGAGAAGTGACCTACACATGCACTGCACATTCATTTTGTAGCTACAGTTATGAGCATGGACACACTTTACAGAGTGTAAAAATCTCCATTTAACAAATAGAGAAACTTTATAGCAGCAAAATGTGGAAATTTGGGATCTATAGCAAGAGATGTATTTCTGTGTTTGTGAATATTCACAAATCAGAACATTTTGTAATGTCAAGCTCTCACACTAATAGTGGCATTTTAGCTACAATATATTCAAGCTACATAGTGTAACAAATCAAAGCTCTAACTTAAATTCAGTTGGTCATTTAACTGTCCAATCAGAGGAGGTGCCAATAAGAAAAAACAGAATGCTGCAGGACGTTACAGCTTACACCTATGATCATATCCAAAACCAGATAGAGAGTAGATAGTAGATATACTGTTTATATTAGTAGTTTTGATATGTGGAAAGGTTAAGATTTCATTAAGTTTCATTAAGAAAAAAGGGAAGAAACACAGTTTTATTCCTGGCCCCACCTGTAATTTGTCATTTTTTGAGAGTATTGTTGTGAATTGTGGGTGTGGCTTGTGTGTGTGACTAAACAGATGACTCACATACAATCAAACCTTTTCATTACCTGGCTGTTTTTTAACTATTTATTCCAAATTCTGCAAGATTTTACCTGGTGCTCTGATTCCACTATCAAACTCAGACAGAAACAGCATATCTTTATGTATTTGAGAATGGTTTTAAAAACAAACAAACTAAATCAATTACCCAAAAACAGTACAAGAGAAACTTACCAGACACTTATAAAAAATACATAAATATGTGACCATAGAATTGTATAGATATTTTATGACTGTATCCTCTGTGCTTGCTCCCCTGAATTTGTCCTAATAGAAATAATTTTCATCTTTGTAACTCCACCCACTAGGACAGAGCATCAAACTAAAATTTGAGCCTCATGTAAACCTCGTTTACCTATTAATGCTTGTCTCAATTCCACAGTGCCATCTCAGAGCGCCTCCCTCATGAATGTTTTAATGTGGGGGCCCGTTTGTGCACTAACCCCCCTCCCTCCCAGTTGGCCCACCCTGGGCCCAGACATCCCATTAAATGCCAATTAGGGTTGGGTTGCAGTAACAGCGGCTGTGGCTGAGCCAGAGCTCGGAGCAGGCCTGTGGGAAGGTGCTTATTGGTCCCAGGGCTCCAGGGTGGGGATCTGTGAGGTCGGGGAGCACACACTGTCTGCACACCGCCCCCATACTCCACACTCTAGCACTACCGCGCCTTGTGGAGATTCTCTCCAGCTTTCACTGCGGCTTCCACGGTTTCTGTTTTGAGTGATTGTGGAAAAAAAGATTAAAGATAATAAAAGCAACTTCTAAAGGGTTCGTCTTCAGTTTCTACAATCTTGTAAATAAAGGTTATTGGGTCTCAGCTTGAATGTGCAGTTCTAGGGCTGTGATGGGTATAGAACTTTTACTAGGTCATAAAGCTCTTTAACCTTTAAAGAGAGGACTCACACTAATCTCACTTCCACAAACAAACACCAACTGGAACACTTTTTGTCAATATTCTGTTTAAGAGTGTTTCCATTATATGACACATAAGTAATAGATGTCCATAACTGTGAACCATTTTGACATTATATAAATGGCACTCTGAGCTCTGTGGTAGGCAGCATCATTAGAGTGTTTTATCATAGGTAAACTATTTGTAACGAAGTAAGGAATCCCCTTGTGGAACCCCATTAGATTGTCCCATAAAATAAAGGCTTGATATGTAAAGAAATGTGAATTTCCATGTAATTTCCAGTTTATAAGAAACTGTGAGATTTCTTATAATAAGTAATACGATGTATTTGCCTTCCCCCACACCTATGGACTGACAATCTGTTATTTGTATTTTTCACCTAATGGCCAGACAGGGTTAATGTCTCCATCATGTTCACCTTCTAACAGTAATTCATCTAATAATGTGCCTGCCAGGGAGGAAGGAAAGAACTGTACATAGGCTTGTGTCTGTATCAAAGGCAGAGAGCAATAAACATGATCAACTGTAGAGATTACCTTCACTTGGACTGTACTGACCTTACCCTGCCCTTTATTTTACTCACAACACGGAGGACATGACATATGTCACGTCCTTCCCTTTTATTTGTTTTCTTTCTCTGTAAACGCTGACTTTCTTTCCTATAGAGACATCAGGGGGTGCACACGTGTGTGTGTTTGTGGGAAAACCAAAACGTGACAAAATTACTTGTTGTCTTCCAGATAGATGTACTGTCAGTCAAAAGTAACCTTGACTGCACTACACAAAGAGGGTTTTTTTTTCCCAAAGTGAAGCTATAAAACAATGACTGACAGGTTCTTCAATGAACCAAGAGTAATTCTTCTATGATAATGCCCCATAACGAAAACACCATGTGTGTCTTTGAAGGATCTATTTAGATGCACGTATTGCAAAAGTTCAATACCTTATTTTCTTCTCTAGAACCTTTCAGGAACATTTATGAAAGAGGGGCGGTTTTGTGGTCAAATCCCATGTAACTGTGTCACAACCGTGCTTATAAACGGTCCACCTTCTATTTGAACTTCAGTAACCCGACCGTTCCTCAGACTGAAGTCTTCTGTTGAGTTTAATTCATGAAATGGTTAAGCCGAAATTACACAATTGAAATGCACCATAATCGAGCAAGCTAATTTTTCACTTGGTTGGGAGGACTGATTTGTGGAAGCAAAAAAAAAAAATCTTCTGTGTGCACAGAATCTTGGCAAATTCTCTTAAGCTTCATGAATCAAAACAGCCTAATGTAAGTACTGGCCAGCTGGAGAGAGTGAGAAATATCCTGGGGCTCAGGTCTAAGTCAACAGCACCGCAGCTCGCCTTGCCCTCTTTGTCAAATCAATATCTGCAAATAATAAATGAGCTCCCAGAGGGGCGCTCCAAACCCCACAACACAGCCCGGCCAAGTCCACAATTGGTCTGCGACTCTATATCACAGGTGAGCAAGAACAGCATGGAACATCCTTAGCACTCCATAATAGAAAATTAATGGTGCTCAAATCAAGGCTAAGGGGACCCTGAGGGTTACCTAATAGGCCTAGTTATAACTGTCACCCACCTCAAATAAACCTAATTTATGGCATGCAAAGGGGATGAAGATTATTACTCATGCAGGTGAGTGAGATAGAATATTGTACAGGGCTTTCATGGAAATGAAAAGATTTGTGACATGTAACTTAAAGAATACAATGACCTGAGATTGATTAAAGTTTAGTGTCATTTGCAAGCCTATGATATGCCTATTTTTCATATGCAGCATATGTGTCTCATATTTTCATTGGTAATAATAGTTCTAAAAAGTTTCTTGGCTGGGATATAAGGTTCTGGAATAAAATAATTTAACTGGTACAAGAGCGTGGAGGTTCTTAACCATCTCAAGAACCATCTAACAGGGATCCAAAAGTGGAGCTTCTATGGCATCATCTATGGCACCAAAGTACACTCGTGGCATCTTTCATTTTCTCGATGTCAAGATAGAACTGAGCTTAGAAAGTAAATTAATTCAGTAAATCAGAAACATTTACCCATCCACTGGTCTGCCAATGAGACACCATCAGTTTCCTTTTGATTTCACTGACCTGTGGGTAAAAACCTTAAGCATTGAGAGATTTTCTGGCACGAAAGAAGGTGTGCATCAGTCTATTTATGCATACACCCCCACTCCCCCACCCCCTCCTCCATGAGGTCTCGGCTAATCGAGAGTGGACTGAGGGTGTGTTTGAATGCAATATTAGACTCACCCACATGCAGCAGCCCTCCCATCCTCCAACACAAACACTGTGAGCCGATCTCCGCAGGCCACCTGACAAGCTCTCTCTAAGACGGAAGACTGGAACAATTGTAACTCCAGCTAGAAAGGAACAAAGTTTTGGATTTAGACCACCGGTATCCATCAATGTATATCGATTTGTTAGTATTCCACTGGATCCGCGTCACAAAAATTCCACAAAATACGTCCTTGCAGGGGCGGATGAAAGATCTAGTGAAGTCTGAGAACAAACGAAGGAGACGGTGGGGGGGTAGCCTCAAAGTAAAGTGTAGATACGGGAGCTGTGTACATCCACGGTTTGGCGTCCATCTACGAGAACGTGTGTCTGTCCCAGGGACTTCTATAAAATGAAAGAAAGCAAGAAGGACCAGCCGGTTCCTCATCATGCGCTTGTTAGCTTGTCCAATCTATGGCAATCAGCACCATCCCTGGGGTTGAAAGACACGAGATGGCGGGGGAAACAGGGGAAGCAAAAGCTGAGGAAAGATCAATACTGCACTGTGAAACAAGAAGTGTAGGCTATTTACTTTTCATTGATCCGATGATGCAGAAGAAACACCTCAGACCGCTGTTAAATTGAGGGAATAAGTCTTGTGGGCTGGCAGAACTCCCTCCCCTCAACATGACCACCAAGGTCAGGGGGAAAAAAAACTAAACACAAACAAGAAATGAAACTAAATTAGACCACAGTAGGTGGAGATTAGTTAATGTAAAGTAAAACACAAAACAAGCTTTCCTGATGGGCTGCAGATTTACTCTGAGCCGATAGTCCTAACATTAAGGGCTCCTAAATGATCTTAGACCAAACATTATAGGAAAACGTCTTTATAAACCTTTACACTATGTAGAGGTTCTTTAAATTTAAACAGGTTCTTTATACTTATACTTAATGTTCTCATTTACAAAATTAGTTATTTGAAAAAGAGGGTCTTAAGAGAAAAGTGGTTCCTCTATGGCAATTTTCCAAAGAACTCTTTGGTACCTTACAGGGGACATATTATGCAAAACTTGAGTTATTAAAGTTCTATGGGCTATACAGATTTGTTCATGTTCATTGTACAAACGCACTCTCACATTAAAGAGACATACCAGCTCAATTCTTGACACTTTCAGTTCCTTTCAAAATGAGCCATTTAAGGGCTCTGTCACTTTTATGCAAATAAGCTGTTTCTGGCCAGGCCTCATCCATTCCATGATAACTGCACATTTAACACAATTGAAACTTTATCCAGCCCTATATGTTCGGATTTGTGTTGTTCTTTGCAGCCGACAACACAACACTTCATGGTGACCAGCATCTTATGCATGCTCGTAAAACCAGCAGACAAAAATGGTGGATCTTCAACTAATTTAGTGTGAGGAGCTCGACAGGTGAGGGGTGGTTCTATGCAAATTTCCTTTTCTGATGTCACAATGGGGTAGCTTCCAAACGGCTCATAAAAACATCCGCTTCCTGATACCAAAATCTTTCAATTCACTCACAAAAAATGAATGGATGTTTATAGGAGCAGCAAATTGAAATTCAAAAGGTGAAAAAAGTGAGTTTTGCGTAATAGGTACTCTTTAATGTGGTTTAATGTGGAAACAGTTAAAAATGTACATATTTTTACTATATTATTGTAGCAATAACAGCTGAAAATTAAATGGTCATGGTGCTAAAGTGCACACTTGACAGATAAACAAACAAACAAACAATCAAATAAATGGAACAGGCAGAATATGATGAATGTGTAAATGCGGTTTCTACACTTTCGTTCCACAAATCCCAACCACAGCAACATCTGCAGTTGCCTTGTTAGCTAATCAAACCACCACAACATTCTCCTGATTGCTCGCTGTGTTCCACACGATGTTTCTGATTACCAATAACCTCATCAAGGCCAGCTGAATTCAGCAGGTGTAACGGATCTCCTAAAGTGCTTGAAGCGTTTAGACAATGGACCCACAATCAAAGCAAGTAGGTCATTTCCTGAACAGGTCATCAAAGTTCAACATTAGGTGAAAATTGCGACTCGGGTTAAATAGAAAAGTCTCGTGATGTCAGTTGCTTCAGAGAAGGCCTAGATTTCACTGACTTTTTAGATCCTAAATGGCCTTCAGGTCAACAGTCAGGTAAACGCAACATATAGCCTTTGACCCATTCCCACTCACAACACAAAATATGTTTCAAATCTTTAACCCGGTAGCTAGATGTAATAGGATGTGTTTCTGTAAATGTGCTTCACACAGACCTCACTGCTGCTCTTTTTGTACAGTCAGACTGTTGCCAGAACTCTGGGGCTGCTTGAAAGTATTGACTAGATGGAAACTGAATCTCAAATGAGACGTTTATTTATTTAATCATCTTTTGTAACAGTTCACTTTATACCGATGAATAAAAACAGGAATAGTTTGACCTATTTTTGTTTTATACATCTTCATCCACCAAGTCTTAAGGACAGATCTATCTGACTTTTTTATATAGATTTAATCCATTCAAGTATCTTTTTCCACATATTCAAATTATTAAACAGAAATTAACAAAAAGGGGAAAAAATCAATACATGAATAAACTGTGTGCATTTCTTTTAGGTCATTAGCAGACAGGGCTGATCATATACATTATAAACTGAAAAAAATTACAAAAAGTAAAATCTTATGAAAGATCAGATCGGATGTCAAAATGTAAGGATATTTTATTCTCCAGGAAACCGAAAGTCCTAGACGTGACAAACAGTAGTAGATGTAGGGTCAAAGGAGGGCGTTATTTAAAGCTTGCATCAGCAATTTTCAGAAACTGGTAGTCAAGATCTCTCTCATCAGCGCTGCCCCCGGATAATTTCACCAGGACCTTTGCGGACTTCAAATAGCTACAAATAAGAAAGTCTCCTAATTTCCAGGCAGTGGAGTATAATGTTCCAATCTTAGATTCCACATGTTAACTGGTCGACAGCTCTTAAGGAGCAGTCTTCAAGGAATTCCACAGACAATTTCTAGAAAGAAAAAGAAAAAAAACACATCATAATAATCCAAGCTTCTATGTGTTCTTCTCTGTTTTTTACTGGTCTGGGCTTTTTTTCCTCTTCTAGTAAGAGAACCATAACGGCGGCAGCAACACCAACACTGAAAGGCTTCTAATGACTCCCGAAAGGCTTTTCTCTCCCTCTCTCTCCCACTCCCTCTCTTATCCCTCCTAATTAACCCTCTCTAATAGCTTAGATTACATTAGCTTTGAGCCACCTCACACCCTCTGCTGGACTCGCACAAACCAAACAATGAACCTTGCCTTGCTTTACAAATCTCCCCCTTCAGCCAGGCACAATTATGAATTCAAACAAGCCTTATTCAAACTCTCTCATCCAGTACAGCGCCTCTCCCCTGACAAACCCCCTGTAATGAGGACCCTAAGCGGGACCACACAACAAGAGGGCCGGCCGCGCAGCCCATGGGCAACTCACAATGGCAAAGGGTCAATTTAGGTGTTGAATTCGCCAAGCTTGTAGGGTCTGATGATAACCTCGCATCTTAACATTCCAATTAGCTTTCCCAATGGAATTTTAATTACTTCAGCCTAAGCAAGGGAGAGACAGGAGGCTTTTTACTTTTTGCGAACTTAAAAGAAGAAAAAAAGTTCTAAGCTACACTAGTTTTCTATAAGCGAGTGCAAAACTGATTTCTGAAGATATGCATTATATCAATTTATCCAATTTAATAATGTAGAGCATATGCATTTTAATGAAAACTCATGTCAAACGGGTCTTCCCTTTCAATAGTTCAACAAGTGTGAAGAACCTGATTTTGTGTTCTTTTTTTAAGTTTTTAACTTAGAACCAATTACTTAATTCTTAAAAGTACCGCTTGCAGTTTTGATTAAAATGGTGCAATGCAAGAAATCCATCCGTTATATATATATAACAGAAGAAACATTTGTTGTTTTTTTTGGTATAGATGCCATTTACCATGAGTGTTAGGTCAGGAATTGGCCAATGAAAATAATTTGCAATACATCTCTTCACATCCACAAATATTCACTGATAAAAATCCATTCAAAAATTCCAGTTTTGTTTTTTTTTTCCTTGCAAGACTTCTGACATGCTATATGCAGTGCTGCAGGGGAGGTAGAAATCTCATGAGAGTATTTTTGCCAGGTAGCCATGAAACCATTACATCTAAGAGGATTATACAGAGGAAAGAAAGGACAAAATCGATCAAAAAAAAAAGGTACTTTTTTTTTTTTTTTTTTGAATTGGAGGATATTTTTTGGGCCGAGAGTAAGGTAATTTGTACATCATAATGAGAGCAGATAGAGGGAAAAAAGGGAAAAAAGGTTGTAATCTCCTCAACATGAATCTAAATTGGTACATTTGTAGTGAAAAGGACATTCTCATGTTTCTTTGTCCGAACAAGTAATTTCGCCCCTCTCCCTCTCCAGTGCAGCTTGCCGTGGCAGCAATTTCTGCAACACGGAGCACTCTCCTTTCTATTTCAATAGGACAGCTCATTTGCTAGACTGTGAGCTGAACTGCTGACTGAGTCTTTTAGGCTCTTAGTGGAGGAGTGGGGGAGACAGAGAGAGAGAGAGAGAGAGAGAGAGAGAGAGAGAGAGGGACCAGGGGCTGGGAGAAGGACAGAGGCGAGTGGACAGGGAAACAGAGAGAGAGTGTGAAAGAGCATTGTATCATTACAGCACTGAGAGATCATTAGACAGAGGAGCGCCTCGGCGATGCAAGGTCGCCGCCATCACCGGCCCTTCCAAAGCCAATCTGCACAACAGCTGTACACACTAAACTCATCAGCTCCACTCTCCCTCTCCTCCGCTGTTTACAGCCTGAGACACACTCAGACATTACCCACCTCCACTCTGTGTGTGTGGCTGTGTGAGTAAGAGGTAGAGAGACAGAGATGTATAGAGTATGTGTGTGTATGCAGCAGAATGAATGATTGAGTTGTTCATGATTGTGTGAGAAGATGAGAGAGCTAGACAGAAAGTGAATGAGTGAGAGTGTGAGAGAGTGAGTGAGAGAATTGAGAGAGTAAGACGTAAAAAGTTAAGAGAAAAAGGATAAAAGTGTTTGTATGTGAGAGATATGAGCGAGGGAGTGTGAGAGAGAGAGAGAGAGCTAGACAGAAAGACAAAGTAAGCAACTGAGTGAGTGAGACAGTAAGAGAGAGAACTCAAAAGAACTAGAAAGACAGACCAAAAAATAGAGTGAGCTACAAAGTGAAGGAAAGAGTAGAAAATAGTACGTAGGGGAGAAATGTGAGCGAGTGAGGAAGAGAGAACGCCAGAAAGAAAGTGAGAGAAAGTGAGAGAGAGAGAAAAAGAGAGAGGATACATTTAGGTGGGTTTATGTGAGAAACCTGAGTGAGTGACCAAGTGAGCGAATGAGTGAGTGAGTGACCTCGCTGGACACAAAAACAGAAAGTGAGTGAATGAGTGAGAGAGCTAGAAAGACAGAAAGCTACAGAGAGTAAGAGAGATAGAAAGAGCAAGAGAAAGAGAGAGCGAAGAAAGAAATGCATGTGAGTGAGTGTAAGAGGGAGACAGAGAGAAAGACTAAGTGAGTGACTGAGTGAGTGTGAGTTAGAAAGCTGGAAAGAAAGACAAATGGCGGGAATGAGCGAGTGAGTGAGTGAGGCAAGGGGAGAGAGAGCTAGAAAGACAGAGAGCAAGAGAGAGAGAGGGAGAGAACGTGTGAAAGTGTTTCAGTGTGTGTATGGGGACTGTGAGTGAGCGAGCGAGAGTGAGAGAGCTAAACAGAAATCAAAGTGAGTGAAAGAGTGAGTAAGAGTGAGTGAGAGTGAGAGAATGAGTGAGAAAGAGTGTGAGCGAGTGAGTGTGTGAATGGCTATAAATACAGAGAGCTAGACAGAGACAAAGTGAGAGAG
>JBBKCR010000038.1:4488111-4503138 GCA_037577295.1 Ladigesia roloffi | reverse complement strand
TGAGTGTGTGAATGGCTATAAATACAGATAGCTAGACAGAG
Source organism: Ladigesia roloffi (assembly GCA_037577295.1). Classification (NCBI taxonomy): domain Eukaryota; kingdom Metazoa; phylum Chordata; class Actinopteri; order Characiformes; family Alestidae; genus Ladigesia; species Ladigesia roloffi. The sequence goes on along the minus strand of JBBKCR010000038.1, from coordinate 4,503,097 downwards.
ACAAAGTGAGAGAGGGGGGGGGGGGATGAATGGGAGAAATGTAAGTGAGTGAGAGTGAGAGAGAGAAAGAGAGCAAGAGAGACAGAAAGGCAATGAGTGAGACAACCACAAAGAGAAAGCTAGGGAAAAAAGAGAGTGGCAAAGAGAAAGCGAGAGAGTGAGTATGGGTATGTATGGCAGAAATGTGAGTGAGTGAGAGATCCCAACAGTGAGTGTGCTAGGCAGAAAGTGAGACAGAGAGAGAAGTGAGAGAGAGACAGACAGATAGGAAGACAGAAAGCGAGTGAGCGAGTGACCCTGAAACAGCAGGTGCCTCGCACCTGTCTGTTGTGACACAAACCCGTATGTGTCGTCCAGTCTGATTAAACCCTGCCTTTTAAGAGGGCCTGGATCTGGCAGACTGCCCTCAGAGTCCTCGGACAAAGAAAGAAAATGGGCAAACACACATGCGCATACACACACACACACACACGCAAGCTAAGCCCACTTTACGTTGGACATAATCCCCCCAGCAACACCCCATAAGTCCCCTCAAGGACGTAGCTCTGGCTGTGGCTAACAAGTGGGCTGTGCAATTAGCTTGCTCATCTAAATAATGATGGATCTCCCCCATAAACAGGCCCACCACCACTCCGCAGAAATGAATGACTGCATGGCCCCTTCCTCAACAGTTAACGACAAGTTTGTGTTTCATCATAGCCTGTAAACACCGGCCCCCTGCCATCAGCCTAATTAAAGCCCCTCCCACGCATGTTAGTGAAAGTGAAACATTGAAACTGACCTGAACGTTAAGTTTTGAAAAAGAGTGAGCGATTCGGACACCAAAACTGTAGATCAAAGCCTTAAAGCTGGTCAACAGAGATGAAAGAGACAGACTGCCCCTTCCACTCAACTAATTAGCCTAATGTTATTTTACAAGACACTTGAAATGTCAGCACATTGCTGGATGTAGTGTAAACTTAAATTCCATTACCTACTAGGCATTAATTGCTCAGCCAGCCAGGGCCGAGCTCTCCCTGGGGCCCGATACGTTTCCCTCCCGCTTCGTCATTGCGCTAACTACACTGTCTAGACCAACTCCAAGGCCCATAATCCACCACGGGGATCAATAAACGGCACATAATTCAGGGCTAATAATGAGCTTTCACTTCCACACAAATGGTCACCCACTCTAAAGGAATGGCGGGCGTAAAATGATAATGTAATTATTAAAAGGAGAGATAAAATCAGGAGACACTTCGGCGCGGAGAGGGGACGAACGCTAAGCTCAATTAGCGCTACTTTAAGTTATTGTTATTCTAAAGCAGGCTCATTCAGGAGGGGGTTAATGTGTCCAGCGCTGAAGGTAATAGGAGGGCATGACTCGCCGCATCTAGAACACTTATGCATCAGTTGAAGTGATCCACACAACAGCGCAAGTCATTTCACAATAATAACACATTCAATTCAAATTTAGTGTATTTAAAAACAATTACAAATTTTAAAGGGAAAAAAAAAACATTTTCCACACTGGCACATCTCACTAACATTTTACTTTTACTTTTATTTACATGATTTATTTTAGATTTACTTCTTAGTTTATGGAAAAACCCCACAGGAGTTTCTTAAGGAATTAAAAGCAGTTCTTTAGTGCTACTTTTTTGACAGTAGTCTTGATCAATTACAACATGAAACATGACCTTCACGGTTACCAAAAAAAAAAAGAAATGGAATGTATAAACACTAAAGGTTTTTTTGTTGCTTTGTGTGATTCAGGGGGACACTTTAAAGGTCCCATATCATAGAAATACACTTTTTGTACCACAGGACTATACACACACCATATATATATATATACGTATTTGAATGCAATGTTATTAAGTCCCTGTGTAGTAATGGTCAGGCATATAGTGATGTAAACCTGGATACACTTACTTACAAAGTCACAAACATGCTATATGCTATCGTAGATTCCATTCTTTGAAAAAGAAGTGCTGGCAATATTATTATGATCTTTGATATCCTGGCAGGATGTATCACATACAACCTTATGGACATGCCATCAAAATATATAGTTTCTGTGAGTGATAGACTGGTATACTGGCAGCTGTTAGGTGGCTAACCTGCAAATACACACTGGAATAAAGTGAAGAAAGAACTATCCACTACGTTTTCTTGTTCCGCTGAATTATCCTCTCCCCCCCCTACTGTGTACATGCATTTCCCCAAATAAAACCAGCCCATTTGATGTTCTTCACCCAGCGCATAAACTGTATGCTACAGGATCAAGCTCTCGCACTTGTCAAAATTACTTGCTTTTCATTTCAGATTACGCTATTACCCAGGGTTCAGCTCTCCCAACTTCACAGCTATAGACTGCATTAATTCCTTTTCATACCCACATTTCATCCCTTATCCATAGCTACAGATGAAGTGTGGGCGCGTGCTTGCTTACTCGCCGCCCAACCTACTGTACATTACAATCGCTTTGAGAGCTGAGGAAGTCGAGTGCGGTGTGACCCCAGAGGCCCCTCTGCCAAATGACTGCTCTTTGATTATGTGCATCCTTGAACTCCAAACTAAATTAAGATAAACTTCAGATACCTTAAGATGTGCTCAGCCAAATCGGGAAATTCACGCACGGCTTGCCTCCGCTGTTTATCTGCTGGTGACATTTACTGCGAGGCCCCGGCAGCGGGATAATTACTCAATTTATTCATCAAACAAAAAAGCCTTCCCCTTGTGGGCACCCGCCCCGAGTTCAGGTTGCAGGCCTTCCTGTGACATTTCAATGTAGGGATCAGCACCCGTTCGCAGTATGAAGCAGGCCAGCTTCCATTTAAATTAGTATGGGCTCTGCCTTGATAGGGGGAGGGTTGAGGGGGCCAGTAATAAATAAATAAAGAAGTAAACATTGCGCCTTTTGACCTGCTGGGAGGAGAACACGGACGCGGGCGTGTTTTACACCAGGCTGGTTGTCTCCCTGACACACTAAAATGCAGCGACTCACTCAGAATGTCGCCTTGCCCGTAGAGGACTGGCATTTGAAGTGAGTTCCACAGACGCCCCCCCCATCCACCTCCCCCACCACCACCACCAAAGCCAGAGCACTAACGGCAGACGAAGCTCCAGGAACAGAAGAGTCTGCCGGAGGAAGAACATCAGACGGACGGGAGAAAGGACGCCGCACACCCACATCACTCAAAAGCAGCAAGGACAGCTCGTTTTCAGCTCGGTCGACTATGTCGGTGCCAGCAGGGTTTCAAAGTGTGGTGCAAATGCTCTCAGGCCTGTCCCGGCGTCTGATTCGGAGGCTGCCAGAGGCCAGGATTGAAGCTTGTCTCTGAGCGAAACAGCCTGACAGGATAATGGGACATCTGGAACAGATGTTTACTCCCCCATTTGTTAAATGGTGTCGGTTATGGGTGAATTGCTATGCTAATTCAAAGCTAAGACACACCTCCATTTTTGCTTAGTCTCCGCTACCAATTAAAAGTTTCGATTTTGGTGGCTTTTTTCTTATTCCGGAACTTCAGTGATTAAAACTCTAGGGTAAGAGCGGTAGCTACGGACGCTGCGGTATCAATGCTGGTTTGCTCTTAAACGGAGTTGCCAATTAAAAGTTGTTTTAATAGCCGTTGTTGTTGCTACTCCTGCTTTCACACTGCAACTCTTTAACCAACACGTAATCAAATGACTGTCAATGCAAGTCAACACAGATGGATGGGGACGCAACTGTAGACTTTTGCGATAATGAGCATCACATGATACGAGTGTTCGGATTCCCCCCAGCCTTTCCCTGTGTTTAGGCTGTAATCAACACCCAGCCATCTGCAAGCCTGCAATTAGCATAATTGCTGTACATTACATGCTTAATGTAAAGTACATTTTTAACCGCCATTCTTCCCTCGGTCCGTCTCATTGTGACGAAGTTTGGGGAGGCGTTTCCGTTGATTGAGCGCAAATTTTGGGGAGCTCTCGAAGACTGGTAATAAGAGGATAGGCCAACAACGAGCTGCGCTCATGTCCAGGTGCAGGGTTCTGGGGTCAAGCAGCTTTGCTTTTACATGACACAAATAGTTGTGAAACACCTGGAGGAGAGGCAGCAGTAAAAACGCGTGAGTGAACGGGCGCGACACTGCAGCCCGGTCCAGCTGCTCCAAAAGAGCATAAATTGTACTTGATTAGAATTAATAGCCTTTAGAGGATTCCTATTTACATATAAAATCTCAAAGACATCTGCTGTAAAGTCAGGAATTAAGAAAACAAAGCTGATGGCACTTTTGTAACACTTGGATGGTGGACCTGAATACATTTTACTGAAAAACAAAATAACCACCTTTTCAGTTTGTGAAGATTTCCATGCCCATAAAACAAGCCTGCTTTGTTTTTCTTGGTAGAATCTGAAGCCGCAAGAAGGACGAGCTCTTCTCATCTACATTCTGCACAAGCAATACAACAAAAACAAGATTTAGGGCTAAAGGGAGAGAAGGGGAAAGATCCAGAAATGACGTTAAAGGACTTATCATAAAAGCAAAGATTATTACAGAAAAAAAAAGAGGATCAATCCCTCAAAGGAACAAATCCTGAAGAATTAGAGGATTACATCAATAAACACTTCGGCCTTTCAAAAACTGCAGAGGAAGAAAGTGATCTTTGATGGCCTTGAGGATTAGGGTGACAGATTGATTGACTGATTATTTTTGCTGGGATCTAAAGTTCCTCTACTTTTAAAATCCTCGGCGCTCTTCAAAGTCTGGAATCTATATCTGCCATTAAAAAAGGGATATAATGATTCAAATGTGTCATTTAATAAGTTTCAAATAATTAGTAGGACACCAGGAGGCCTTAAATAATAATGAAAAAAATTCAGATGTGCCGAATGAGCTCTACATGATCCTAAAGTGACTGAAAATTCTGTGCAGCGTATAGAATTTTAAAAAGCTAAAATCTCAGGCCAGGCAGTATCATATGCGCCAACATATAATAATATGGTCACATTATTCGTGAAACATTACAAATACATTTTAACCAGTTACATAGAATTTAAAACCACATTATTTAAGTTAACTTTACAATGTATGCTAAGTGATTATACTGACTAGGTGTAGCACAGAGTAGGTTAATGCAGTAATGTCCAGTCTTGACAGGAGTCTTGCTATGATAAGATCCCTTCTTCCAAAGGACCTGGATCCGGATATAACCCACACTGCAAAAACTCCTGATCTAAACAAGACTCTTATTTCAAGCCTAAATATCTTCTTGATCTCGTTTTATCAATAATTTACAATATAACATTGTATTTGCTTTTACATAGTATCATAAAATTGTCAATGTATTTATTCTCATTCCAATAAAGTGTCAATATCTTACTGCTCTGGCAGATAATTTCACTTGTTTCTATTCTCTTGTTTCTCAAAATAGGAAAAGATAGCTTGAAACAATCTTAATACACTATATAAGAGCGAAAGTGCTACTTTTTTATAGTATATTATTGTCAAAACAAGATTATGAAGACTTTTAGTATAGAAATAAGATTGCAAGTCTTGGTTAGATCAGGAGATTTTTGTACTGCAGAACTAATGAAGTAATACCACTTATCAGGCTGGGACTAGAGCAAAAGTTCCTTAGATAATATGTACTATTTCTTTAAAAAACTTTCACTTATTCTAACCTTCTGCCTGTTCCAAAAGTTCACATCTCACCATATTACCAAACCTAAGCCTAAATAAATCCCACACTTAATTCTAAACCCATTCCCTTTACAGAAGGTGACATTCAATGATCAGTATCAAAAATGTCATGATGCCATTTAATGATCATTAATGTAATTTAACGAAGGTTATATGTCAAATATGTATTGCGCTATGCTATCCAGCACTAAAAGTTTAGACCTTTGTTCAAAGATTCTCATGCAGTTGGTCCTAGTAACGTGAACCCTCTCCCCAAATAAAAGGTTTTAGAAAATACGTCCTTCAGCACCAGGAACAAAGAACTATCAATCCATAATTGTACATTTTCATTGATTATTTATAAGGTAGGTACATATTGTTCTGTCCCATGGTGAGACTTTTACTTTCAGACAATGGAGAGGACGTTTTTTAAAAAAAAGCATATGCACTAGGTGCCTTGCAAAAATGGGCCACCAAATATGTTTTTGGGAACATCTAATGAACTTCACACTTCCTCTAAGTTTTCAAGCCTATTACTTTGATTCTGTCTGAACAAATTCTCCCCATTTAAATACTAAAAGCAACACTTACAGTAATGCTTACTATTGATCAGGCTGTGAAAAATAACCCTCCATGCTTGTTCACTCTAATAATGACCATGATCATTTTTACCCTTTAAGCCAGGCCTTGTCTGGAACATGCCACTGCGGCCCTTTGTAGGATGCTGGAAAAAGTAGGAGTCTGCTTCTTTTTTAAAAGTTCAAATAAGAGCAAATAAGATCAGAGTAAAAACAGATTTTTCTTCTGTTCTTCCCATCATGAAGACAACTTCGAAATGACATGTTTGGGTCAGATCATCCTTTGAACGACCTCCTTACCAAGAAAAGAGACGTTGGCTCTGGCAGCCATCTCCAAAATAAACTCATGTGCTGCTACCAGAACCAATGGTATGAAAGCTTTCTACAGCTTTTAAAGATTCATTTCAGGCATTAGCCTTTAAACAATAGATATACAGGGCATGTTTCCTTCTGTCACGAAAGATTTTGCAATGATGATGTTCTTAAGGACTCCATCGCACTTAATTTAACTTCCGAACTACAGTGGAAGTTCACCTAAACCTACTCCCCCACCAAGCAGAATCCCATAAGATGACAGATGCCGTTTGTTCCTCCTCAGTGAAAAATGAAATATGCAAAACGGCAGCTTTCAAACTTGTATTTAATTGTATCGCGTCATGGGTCCGAGGCTAGGGCATCGTTGCTTGAAGTATAAATTGGGTAATTCAATTAAAGTACCTCACAAAGAACAGTGATGAAGGATGGCGGACGACCCTAACCCAGGCTTGAACCTGGCGCTTCCTCCATATCATACGACCTGCCTGACAAATGGCTGCCAGTTAATAATTGAAACACATGGCTGCCAGCGCAGGTCAATAACGTTCTCCGCTCCTTCAGCACGGCAAATTAACTGGCGTACGCTTTTATTCCAACCTGCCTAGTTGATAGACTCGGTGTGCATCTTCTGATTAGCCCGTCTTATCGCACAAAAATAAACAGTTTTAGTTCATGTCAACTCTGTGTTTATGTTGTTATAGGTAATGTAGTCCAAAGCAAAGAGCCGGACAGACTGTTTGTTTGTCATGTCCATCAAAGACGGAGACAGCTTGACAGTCTGACAACACTGGAGAATCCCTTTGTAGAACAAAGCAGTTAAGACCAAGGCTTGAAGGTCGTTTCGTATCAGAATGTCAGTGATTTTTATAAGTAAAATCTATGTTTGTTTTTTGTTTTTTTAATAAAAGGCAACGTGTGAACTCTCCAAAAGAGCAAAAAATAATAATAATCACAAAAATAACAAATGAAACCCTGGAGAAAAGAACATTTGTAATGAGAAATCACAGATAAAGTCATTATTTAATTAAGCTTCTTTAAACACGCTTTACTGCTCATTAGAGTATTAGTGCAATATAAACACATTAATTCTGTGGGACCAGTCTGATAATAACAAATTAAACCTCCATTTTTCCTCAGTTGCTTTTTCTGCAAATATACAGTAGATTGGGGGCAAAGTGCAAGGCTTAAAAATACACCCCCCCCAAAAAAAGCTTGTTAGTCTTGTCTAGAACAATCACCAAATTACAATCGCCAAACTTAACACTAAACTAAATGAAGGGCACCTACAGCGAGCCCCTCTGAAGTACTTGTAAATTACTTGTTAAAGGGCTCATATTATGCACAGCTTCTAGATATTTTTCACCCCTGCATGGTCCACTTGTTATTTGTGTGATTTTACTCACAAAAAACATCCATTCATACTTGCTGGGCATTTTCCAACCTGTCACGATCCCAGCCATTTTTGTTTCTGCACTTTTAATACTGATTTATGTAAAACTACCCCTGTTGGGATTAGCATGTCTTTCACTTAAAAAGCAATCCTAGCTGTAACATGCTTTATAGATTTATAGCAGTAAAAAGAGAAGAGGCTACATTGCTATAGGCCCAAACATTGGGTGTATGTATAAAGTTTTGGGTTTTGTGACATCACATAAACAATTACTGCAAAATGGGCCATATTTGGACTCTGTGGGCGGAGTAAACAATTGTAGAAATGTTGGCAATTCAATCAAACCTCATAAAGTCCCAAATTATTCCATGGTTTGATCTCGTTTAGGACAATTAAAACAATTTCAATTTGCTAAAGCGTTCCAGGAAACGTTCCTCGGTCTAAACATGCCTCGTGCAGACTAATGCCACACAGAGCCCAAGAAAAGACAAGAAAAAGACATTATATCCACAAATGAGTTTTACATGGATACTTAATCGAGTCCTTTGTGGGGACTTGCGTAGCAGGGGGCGATCGTTGTGCTGCTCCTGGTGAAAATACTGTAATCCACTGTGCACAAAAGGTGGCAGCTCCATTGTCTGCATGAGTGACAGATTTGTTTACAGGCGTGCACTAGCCCAACAGATTAAAACACTATTGCAGGCAAGATAAACGCGCACGCGGGCGTCTGACTGTCACAAACCTCCTCAACCCTCCCTTTAATTCAAGAAGAGGGAGTCAAATGGAACAATGCCTTTTAATCCATTCCACCCCTCCACAAGGCCTATTTGACATTGTTCTAGTGCAGCCCACACAATCTCCACATTTCAAAGTGAGTTTGGAGAGGAGCGGAGGATCAGAGCGAGGGGAAGGTTTTGCCATTCATCTGAACTCATGCAAATGATTGCTCCAGTGAAGAGTCGATGTCAGGGTGGCTTTTAGTGAACCTTCATCAAAAGCAGGATTTGTTTCTTCCTCTGTCTCACGCTGGCTTCAAGCCCATGGAGCTCAACACAGTGAACTGTGAAGAAATCTTCGCACTGGAAGACATCTATTTTATTTTAGCTCTCGCACGCCAGCGGCTTCAAGCAAAGATGCGACCTTCTACTTTATTAGCGAAATATCAAAACGTTGTAGCTTGTGGACAAGAGCCTTTAGGGAAGAATCTGTTTACAACCAAGCACAGATGCTATAAAAGAAGACTCAGTCTTCAAGTCAGCGCTATACTTCAGCCAAAAAACAGTTGAACCAAAGTATAAGAATGCATGATCAATAGGTCAACATCTAACACTCTATTTCTAACAGTGATGAGTCCTGTGACATCACTGCAAAACATGGAATATAATAAAGTTCCGAATCTGTCCACAGGAAAAGTCTTTTTAGACCAGGAAAGCATTTGAAAGGTAGTTCTACACATAATCTGGGTTATACCTGGACTGTAACTGACCTGATGTCATTGCTGGCTCTTTTTCAGTTACAAATTGGAGATTTTATGTGAGAATGAAGAATCTATAAAACGTTCAAAGTATCTCCACATGCCACAGTCGTTTTGGCCCACCAAGGTATGTGGAATGTAAAATTAGGAATAGAGGTAAAAGGTAAACTTTTTTAAAGTAAAGATGTGAAGTTTAAATTGATTTTAAACATTCACTAGTGGAGATGTTGTATATAAAGGTATGGAGAACATGTCTATAGGCAAAGATTGAAGAATGTAATGTAAAACCAAATTTCACAAACGTTCCACATGGAAACCTCAAGCTATAACAGCATCTTAGCTCAAGCTGACAGACATCTGGTATTTCATGCTACTTTGACATGCAACATCTATCTAAACATTGCAGAAGATCTACACCCTTATGTGGCAAAAGCATTCCTTAATGGCTGGATGATGCACTTTGAACAAAAATTCAGGCACAGTTTGAGGAATATGGGTTGAAGTTGAGATGTTGACTTGGCCTCCAGATTCCCCAGACTTCAATCAGATTGAGCACCGGTTGGATGTGCTGGACAAAGTAGTCTGATTCACCCACCTCACACTAATGTGTTGGTGCCAGATACACAGTACACCTTCAAATATCTTTTGGAGAACTTGTGGGTTGACTATTCAGAGCTGTGCTGGTAGCATAAGGTGGGCCGACACAATATCAGACAGGTCTTTTTAATGTTATGGCTGATCAATGTGAACATATGCACACAGTCATACAAGGAAACCAATAACTTTCTTTAATTGTTCATTTTGGACTAATTTTATTGTCCCATTCATCACAGACAAGCCAATAATTGTATAGAAACATGGTAGAGAATATCTAACTGACATCCAATCTCATTAATAAGGTATATTTGGGAAGTAACATCCCTTGCGGGTTTTTCTAAGTGGATCTGAAGTAAATTCTCACACATACTCTACCTGCACCTACACGAGAGAAGAGCGCAGAAACAGCTGGCTTCTCCAGCGCAACTCTTTACCTCACATTGCTATGGTAAAAAATGATCATTGCCAATTAAATGCCCATTAATTGTGCAAGCATGGGATCCCACCAGATGTTTACATTAGAGAGACAAATAGCCGCTCTTATTTATTTTTCCACAATAGTCACCAGCATGGTATACTGCTCGCGTGAAGATTAACAGCAGCTCGTTCGCACAAGCGTATGTGTTCGCAGGATTAAACTAGACAAACATTGGTCAGTATAGGTAGGACTGTTTTTTAGTCCACGTCCCAAAAGGCCGCGCATAAATCAACGGAGGAATAAAGCACGTTTAAAAGATCGTCGGCAATTCATGGACACACATGCAGGTTAAAGGCTTTTCTAAAAGACAAATATAACATGATTTATGAAACGAACACTGCACCTGGTTAATTCTATGCCACTACACACCCAATTGCCGAAAATACACCAAAGTCTTTTTTTGAAAGGCGGTGCCCTATTTCTCGGTATTGATATATCCACCGCACAATTGGAAAATCTAGGTCTTTCGAATGGAAGACTATAAAAAAAAAAATCCATTGCAAGGACACATACAAGCAAAAGAAACCCGAAAGCACTTCAAAGACAGGCGTTGACTCTCCGGAAGGACTATAATAAATGACTAGTGGGCACTCGAACAATCTGGTCCACGCCTGGTCTGACCTCGACACAATGGCCAGAGGAGGCCAGCTGTGGCCCAGACTGGGTTCAGCAGCTGAGGGTAGTGTTCCAGTGCTCCCCGTCCTGACCTGGCTAAGTCTGGCTCTTCCTCAGGCCAGCACTTTTTAATTCCCACATGCCGGACTGCAGAGCTGCATGTCCTGGCTAAGCAAGGGAAGCATCCATTGCACGTGTCAGGAGCAAGCACCATGCGCTCGCTCACTGACCTCAATTAGAGCAGAGGAGCCTGCTCTAAAAACTACTGCCCTGACCTGTTAACTAAGAACAAACTGTACAAAACAGTGTAATAGGCTTGGACAGTGTCATTATGGGCTAACTGCTGTCCTTTTGCTAAGTCGTGGGATGCATAAGAACATTGCTCATTCTGGAAAGATTCCTCTCCAGCTTTACCAGGCCACAATGCAACCAGAATGAAACTCAATACTGGGAAGTGGTAAAAGCCCTCCTGCCGGCCTCAAAATACTGGTTTCATTCTGTATTTACACACACACACTCCTTTGCTGGCTTCAGCATTAAAACACATGTTATTGTTACTCACAATAAATGGATGCCAGTGGTCATCAGATGGCTATTGGATTGCGTATTTTGACTGTTAGTGACATTAGTCTTGTTTGGATTATTATTTTGAAAAAGAATTGTACACATTTTATATACCTTAATGTGCAGACCATATTTTGGCAGATTACTATTAATTGCTTAAAATGGGAGGGGAGATGACATTTGCAATGTAGTTCCTGTATTTTTTATGGGTTGCTTTTTTATTTGTAGAAATTCTTAACTATGACAACTATTATAGGTAAAGAACTGTCTAGGACAGTAAAAACACATTTAGTGTAGAAGCGTTTGGTCATTCGCTTGTATGTTAAGTGTATTTTGTGTTAGTGTTTTATTGAGCACTGTGAAATACATCTAAATTACTGTCTGAACGTACACTAAAGGTGAGGCTGATAGAGATTAATTTACTTTAGTATTACTTTAAAGCACGATATAAAGCAAATGTTTCTTTAGGGAACCAAATGTGGAATTTTCATAGCATCTCTCCAAAGGCCCCTTTGGCATCTCTAAGAGTGCAGTGGGCACTCTGTACCTAGCACAAACCTAAAAGCAAAACATAAAAGCTCTAAATCACTAGATGCATGATATATTGGTAACCCCAGTATCCCAAAACACCAGGGGAAACCTCATCAGCTGCCCCATCACCGAGGCCCTGACAGCGGGTGGTCAGAGCAGATTTGTGAGGGTCATCAGCCTATTCTGACCTCCATAAGCATCGAGTGGGCTAGAGGCAGACGGGCCTGTTTTAGCTAATGCCATTAACCTTGCAAAGCGAGAGAGGGAGGAAACACAGCAGAAGGAGAAGGAGAAAGAGAGCAAATGGGGAGAAAAAGAGAGGAAAAAGAAAATAACACACAAGATCCAGTAAGAAATGGCAATAAAACTGGTGCTGAGCAGTAAAGCAGCTGTGGTGTGGATGAAGGCTGTAAATCACCATGAATCTATTCAATTATAATTTGCTAGGAAATTAGTCGATACATTTTGAAATTTGATCACAATTCAATCCAATTAGACCATTTTGATTTTGTATTTGACAGAACACAAATGCTCCTGGATAATATTTGTAGACATTAGTGGCAAGTTTACTTATTTGAATAGACTAAGAGGTTTGGTTTTGAAAATCAGTGCTATTATTCCAAAATCGCAACTGCGTCACCAACTTTTTTTCTCCCACAACAAGTTTAAATAAGTGATCCAGGAAGACAGACAGTGAGAAAGAGTTAAGCTTAACTCATAATGATGGAGGAGCAGGCTTAGACTGCGGAGGCGCTCTGCTGCGTCTCCTCGGGGAACGAAAAGCTGGGAGCGCGTCCCGCCGAAGAGGCAGAGATGAAGGGCCTGTGTCAGGCTGCCTTTTAATGGTCAGAAGTGTGGTTAGTTCCACTGCCTCGACCCTCTCCCCCGTGGCTCTGGGTCCACTTCATATAACTGGCCATAATTCACCTCGTGTGGCAGTTTGGGGTCTCAGAGGTGCAGGCTAAAAAGTGCAGGGAGCAGTAATGGCAGATGGAGCGGCTGAGGGCACTTCCACGCTGCAGAGCTGGGGAAAAAACCTCTCCAGCTAGACCTGCAAACCAGCGCTCTCCATTTGGAGCAAAGCAGAAGAGGGAAGACAATGAGTTGGGCTTCAGGAGTCAGTAGGTATTCAATAGTAAGGAAAGGTTTGGAAAATAGAGCCTTTAAAAAGGAGCCCCCTATCCTAAACTGAGCCTCTCAAAAGCTTTAGAACACTATAAGAGAATGTAATGAAAAAATATCAAGTTTGAAATCTGAACTCGACTTGCTTATGTGGTTTCTAGCATAAAATATCAACCTTTTTCATTCATTTCTAAGAAACTAGTATATTCAATCCACCCCACTTATTCCTATTGAAGGAAAATGACAAAGTTATGTATTCATAGACACATGTTTTATTGATTTGGCCCTAGTAATTTAATCTGGTTATACTGAAACATTTACCACGACAAGTGTAATGTAGAAAAACCTCAAATAACCTTATTTTACACTCTTTTTGTGGTAGGCGGCCAATATTTACACTTTAACACTTTTATTTAGAATCAGCACAAAGGCCAAAGGACTGTGATCCAAATTATTATGGTCTCAGTAAAGGATAAAAACAGGCTATTGCTCCGTTTCTGACATAACAATTGCAGCCAACAGGCCACAGCACATTACAGTCCCCGCAGGCCAATAACAGTGTGTGTAAAAGGACAATACTCTTCCATTATTAAACAGATTTATGGACAAACAAAGTCTTGTCTTGTTCCACAAAGGCTTCGTTTTCACACCAGACCCTGAGCGGTAGCGCACCAGTCTTTCAGTTGTTTACACTGTCCTGTCATTTGCAATGCCTTCACTGCAAAATATCAGCACCACCAATCTGCATACATATTCTGCAATTAGATGTATTTAAAGGAAATATAAGTTGTCCATTTGTTAAAGATGCAGCCCATCAGCCAAGACACTTTAAAATTTAACTTAAATTTAGTACTGCAACTGCAAGTCTAAAGTTAAATCTCTACAACTGAATATTCACCAAAATAGCCCTACTTCTTTTTTGTCTTATATTTTCGGCTGCTCCGGGGTCATCACAATGGGACGACCATGTCCATGTCCTTCGAAGTCACTAAAACAGTGCAAATCGTTAAAGCATCTCTCAATCCACATCTTCATTAAGGTGGCATAGATCCAGTAGATGCAGTTTCAGTCCTCTAATTTTACAACTGATTTGTAAATACCCTGTTGTTGCATTTGTAATGGCTTCCCATTGTTTTTATAGCTCATACTATGTACAATTCAAAAAATATCATTCAAATCAAAGACCTATTAGTCTTATTCACAGACAAAAAACCTCAGTAAAACACATCATCAGAGCTACATTCGTCAATGTAACTACACACAAATTAGTCCTTTTCAAAGGAATTGTTAGAATTATGCAAACATGATCACTGGTGTGTAAAGAGGAAAGGAGGAAGAAAGAAATAAATTGAGAAAAAAGAGACAGTATGAGAAAGTATGAGAATGAAAGAGAGGGAGAAAGGGAAGAAGAGAAAAAAGAAGCAAGAAAGAGGACAAGAGAGGGAGAAAAGGATAAGAGACAAAAAGAGGGAAAATAAAAAGACAAAAAAACAGTGAGAGATGGGATGAGAGAGAGAAAAATTGGAAGAAAGCAAAGAAAAAATAAGTAAAGAATGAAAGAATGCCATCCACAAAGAAAGAAAGAGATAGAGAGAAAGAGAGAGAGAGAGAAAGAGAGAGAGAGAGACAAAGAGAGAGAGAGAGAGAGAGAGAGAGAGAGAGAGAAAGAGA
>JBBKCR010000038.1:4457135-4476165 GCA_037577295.1 Ladigesia roloffi | reverse complement strand
CACACAAAATAAAAAGTGCAACTTAACCACCCAAATATAAAAATTTACCGATTTATTTGCACACACACTTACACAACCCAATAGAAGGCCAAGCATACATATAACGCAAATATTTTTGTAATCATTGCTGCAGAAAATGCTGGGTTAATGCAATGTTTTCATAGTCATTTACTCTCTAAGCACTAATATCATGCTTTAATTGAGAGAAAATTGGCTGTTGGTGAAGAAATAAAGAATAATCAGGGAAAAAAAACAAGCATAGATAAGCACTCCAATCAGCCACATTCTCCTCCACTAAATAGACTGAAATGGTATATTTTCAGACCATTAACGAAATCACATAGACTAAATCCTATTAAGGCAATTATTTCTTTCCTCACTACAATTTACAGAATTACAGACACACTGCCATGTACTTGGTCTCTCAGTGCAGGAACGCATTCCGAACGCTAGAATATCTGTTCACCGAGCTCTAGCATGGTAATTCTGTAAACTACAGCGAAGAAAATGTAAAGCTTTAAACACACATGTATTCAATTACGATTATCACAAGTGATGATCTAAGCTTGATGTCTCTCGGTAGTCCTATGATGTAAAAAGTACTTCATGTGGTTCAAAATATCAGGAGTATGACAGTCAATCATGCTAATTTGCAGCTAATGCAGAGTTGACTTTGTATTGATTTTTCACTCACAGCCATTTGAATTACAGCTTTCTTACCGAGCACTGGTAGCAACGCTGATACAGCCAATCAGTGGCCTACCTAGAGAATAAGCCCCTACACAGCGATGGCAGCACATTAGCTGGTGTCTCATGTAAGACAGCATCTCATATGTGCATAAAAACTGTCTGAAAAAACAGATTTACGAATATGCCAGTTTGTCGGAGCCATTGAACACAGATGCTAATCAAATGTGAGTTGGAATTGAAGGCTAGCCACTGTGGAATACTGCTTTTTTCAGAAGGGACATGAAGACAGGCAGTCCCTGACTGTCGCTGCAATGCTGCTAGTCAGTTGTTTCCACCATTTTTCTTGAGCTGATTATCGGAAACCCTTGAAAGAATGTGACATTTCCATCCACAGCATCTAATTTTATTGAGATCCTCTTGACAATAAAAAAAAACCCCAGACTCTAGAGAGTACTCATGGCTAGTCTGAAAGTTGCCAGAAATATTCAACGAACAAATTAGAAATGGCCTTCAATGGGACAGAAATGAAGGAGCCAGTTGTCGTTCTAGAGCTTTATCTCCCATCTGCTTCAGTCAAATGAATTTAGTCTCTGAAAATCATCGCATAAAAGGTGATAAGACTCTTATGAAGCAAATGCTTGTTAGGCAATTTCACTTAGGACTGTAGAAGACCATACAATGTGTGATATCTGTGCATTTAGAAACACATGGAATGACACCAAATACGCTCCGTTCCAAAAAGCTTAGAAGAAAGATTTTAAAGGCAAAGAGATGAGATGAGAGATGGTGCACTAGATTTAGAGAAAAACAGAGGCATCATGGCGCTTAGTGGGCCAAAAAGCTTCGAAATACAAGCACCAGTCAGCAATAAAGGGGATCCTAGCTTTTATTTGCAAGGTGCGAATGATCGGTTTCCCATGCAAATGCATTCAAAGTCGTTCTAATACCACGCTATCATTGTGCATGTCGCGGGTACAGTGCAATACTGCGAGCACGGCAAAGCTGACAGTGAAGGGGGGGTACGTCTCCTGCACTAAGCAACGTATGTGTGTGGGAGTGTTGCAAATAGGTTATTTTGGCTTTTTTTATATCTTCACTGGAAGAATGGAAGCATTAAGCATCCAGTGGAAGCCCTCTGTTATTTGCTAACAAGACGATTAACATGAAAGGGAAACGGTAAATGTCATTTTCCAGCACTGTGCGACTGTGGAAACACAGTAATCATATTATTATTTGTGTTCCTATCGAGATCAATCACAACTACAGCATGTAAGTGGTTGTTTTTATTTGTTTATTTATTTATTTATTTTCTTAACAAAGCCCCGCTTTCAGCTGCAAGGCAAAGATGGTTCACATGCCGAAAGTGGGCTTCTGGGACAAGACAATACCAAACTGTCACTTTTTTTCCCGCTACGTTGCCATGTGATTTAATGTTGAAATTTTCATTTTTGACACAGATCGCTACAACGCGTAACGCGGGCTCTTCAAAGACGACAATTCTCTGCAATTCTGCAAACACAAAAACAAAAATTGTGCAACAGCCCAAAGCAGATAAATATGGCAAGAAGAGAGAATACACAGAAGCACAAACACACCACAGCTGCAAGATATGGACAAAATTCCACACAGGTGGTTACTACTGCTATATAGAGAGACTGCAGGGGTCAAATCTCACTTTTCATACTAACCTTTAAGTTTGATGTACGAGATTACAGCTTCAAATTGAATATATTTCATTTACATGAGAGTTACACATGTATGTTATTTTAAGGGGACCCTAAGCGACTCGTATACTGTCATCATGTATGAATACTCGGATATATTTATGAATTTGTCCATTTTTGTACTATCAAAGAGCATCAAAGACACTTTTTCAGAAATCTTACTCAAATTGATCTTTTTATTCATCATCAGTCGTCATAATTGACAAGATACATATCATATAATTATATAAAATACGCATAAAGCAAACCTATATTCAACATCCATTCCAGATCTTTGGTTAGTGTTAAATTCCAACATCCATCAAACCAAACCATGGAATATTTTGTTAGCAAGACCAGTGTTATGAAGTTAAGTCAACGGTATGGTGTTAAAAAGAGTGGCCTGCATTTTCATCATCATTATTAATTCTTTGACTGTTGGATCAATGGAGTTCCAAACAGACGAGATGTTTCTTTGAATTGACACAATAAAAGAGAAAAAACAAGTGTATTAATATTAACTCACTGCAATATTGCAGAGAGCAGCATCACAATACTAAATGATGTATGATATATTGGGACACACACAGGCTTCTTTCTTCCATCTCCTTGGTTCTCTCTCCGCCTCTCTCTCTCTCTCTCTTGTTCTCTCTTTGGCAGGAATTCGGCTACATGGCACACGCGATTAAACAAACTGTGATTTACACAATACACACTTCTCAAGGGTGATATTTTCTATAGAAAACAGAATGACAAAAGAGTACCACATCCTAGAGCACCACACAAAACACTTCTTCATTTACTGTAAGAACAGGCCACACCTACTACACATTATAGTTTGTTATATGTATTCTCAGTTGAGGGCGTGTCATTTGACCAGCGGTGCTCAAACATTTACACATGACGGTACACATGCACACACACCACTTTTATTTTAGTATGTAGCACATATGATTTAGTGTTGGGGGTGAATGTAATGAATTGTAGCTGTAGTGCACATTGTACCCTTTACATATATGAGAAGGGCTTAACACCAACACACACACACTTCAGACACACATGCACACACAGGCTTCTCTCCTCTTTCCTCTCGGCTGAGGCGTCTCTGTGTGGCTGGCTCGGTTCTGGCTGAGCAGGCACACTTGTTTGAATGTCATATTTACGGCGGCGCTTTGTCAGGACGCTCTCGTGCGCGGGCGCGGGCGGCGGAAAGCGAGCATATGGCCGCCTCACTCTGGGGAGGTGTGACAGCCTATCGGAGCGGGCGCGGCGCGCTGGCCGGGCAGATGCTCTGGGCTTCGCGGCGATTAAGTGGAGATCATCACTGTTTTCTTTGAGCACCACTGTGCCTTGTACTCTGAAGTGTTTGGTTAATCACTGTCTGCATTCGACAGAAGCTGCCAAAATGCTCATTAAGTCGGAATCCTCGCCGACATGTCATGCTCGAATGATGGATTTTTTTCCCCCTTGTTTTCCCCTCAGTAAGGCCCATCTTGCATGAGAGTACACACATGCCAATGCAAGTGCGTGTGTGTTGCACAAATGTGGGCATATGTTATTAAAATGTTAAAAATGTATGATGAGATGTTTGAGAAGTTGTTGTTTTTTTTAAGCTTCCCTCTTTGTTTCCGCTTGTCATTTGTGCAGTGAGAGGTGTGCGTGCGTGTGTGTGTGTGTGTGTGTGTGTCTCTGCCGTGGCCTCAGAGGGACAGGGCTCTTTCTTTCCTCATCTGTTCGGCTTGTGCAGCTTGTGCGCTCTGCATGTTATTAGCACGGCGCTCCGAGTCACACCCCCTGCATCCGACGGCTTTGTTTGTGTGTACTGTATGTTGTTTTTATTCCCCTTTTCTCAGTCTTTTCACTGTTACATATTGAGCAAGATTCTCACATATACGCACACAAGTCTGCATGTACCCAAACATGCGGTCTTTCACGTATCATCACCGTCATGTCAAAGCCTTTTTCTTTTTTTTTTCCATTTCTGTGTGAATATATTTCATTTTAAATGACAATTTCACAATCGTTTCATTCCTTAGAATTAGACAGTCTGTGTTGTCGTACTGAATCTTTAAAACAGATACAATTTATATGTAAATGACTTTTGTTCTGGTTAAAACACTACATATAAGCCCCGTGTAGGGGCTTTTTGTTCTGTAGTCAATGCCAAAACACTCATTATAACTTCTATGTGATTGAAGGGTGGGACTAAAATTCTATAGGCTGAATGGGCAAAATGGGTAAACTAGTTGGCTCTTGTGAGATCACAAAAAAAAAAAACAAAAAGCATAGTTATTGACCGCAAAACGTCCACATATGGACAAAAAACCCCAAAAAGCATGGTTATCGACAGCAAAACGTCCACATATGGACAAAAAAACCCAAAAAGCATGGTTATTGACTGCAAAACATCCACATATCGATGAAAAAACCCAAAAAGCATGGTTATTGACAGCAAAACATCCACATATCGATGAAAAAAACCCAAAAAGCATGGTTATTGACAGCAAAACATCCACATATCGATGAAAAAAACCCAAAAAGCATAGTTATTGACAGCAAAACATCCACATATGGACACATACAATAAAATGTATAATATATATGGTAATTAATACTATTTACATCAATCTTTCCATCTGAGATTAAAAAAGGACAAACACTTGGTTATTCATGACGTGAGCCCTTTAAAAGCCCCCCCCCCCTCACCTTTTCCTTTAAAATCCACTTCAGAGATATAAAGTCTCATTTGATTTTGACAGTGATGACATACAGACAGCTAACAAAGCCTCCACTAGCCTGTACTGTACTGTAACTATCAAATCCCTCCCTATAGCTCAGTGTGAGAACCGGTCACAGCAGTGACCCTTTCTCCATACGATCCCACTTCAGAAATTACACAGTGGACTGAGGGCCCTTTTGTCCGCCCGTCCAGATTAGCTTTCGTTTTGTTTCGGAAGACGTATACAGCCCTTCATTATGACATCAAAATAATGTCGATCAAACCATTTAATAGAGCGGACCAATAATGGACTGCTATCTGTGGCTGAAACCATATCGCTGACGCTTCACAATGGCCTCGCAGGTGTGAGAGGAAAGGAGTAACGGAGAAACAGCTTATCAGGCTTTAGATAAAGAGGCTCCAGTTACCCCAGTCTCACTGACTGGCCCTTAAAGCACCCCAAACTCAAGAGGGCTAAGCTATCCAACATAAACAATCTCCCAAAGCTGTACAGTATCATGTAATGTGCCTTGGGGGAAATGAAGCCACGACCAAAGAAATAAAGGAGGCTGGGGAAAGGAGGGTTGATGCTTGTCAAGGCTCGGGCAAGAAAGGCCTGGGGTAGAAGCAGACTGACAGGAGAGGGCTGGGCTAGGATCAACAAGACACCTACACCTACACAAACACACACACACACACACTTTTCTGGTCCAGTGCCAGATGTGCATAGCGGTAGGCAATGCTAAAAAAATAGAACACTACAGTACTTGAAGATATTAGGTAACGGCGTTGGTTGTCACATTCTCACTCTTGCTCTTCTATCAAATAAAACCCAATAATTGGCATCGGATACTCCAAAAGCTCAGGGTGTTCCACATAAAATGAGTGAAACATCAAGTATTTATTTTATTAGTAGGATGAGATGTCACATTTCAAAGACATCTTGTGATTTGTGAGCACTCACCCATAAGGTGAGTTAGATAGCATGGGGTATATATATATTATCCTTATAATGAATATCAATACAAATGTTTAATCAAAGTAATTAGTTATGCTGTGGTTAGTTAAATCATGTATTTTACAATGTTCATTCTAAGATTCTAACGTCTATGCACTGCTACTTTCAGATCAGTGGACCATGGTCAAGTCTTATATCCCAGTCTGAGCTTGAGAGGGAAGGAAGAATACACAGTTTTGAACATAAGAATGCAGAAATTGTCAATTTTGTGCATGCACACATATACACACAGTCACGAACACAAAAGGGATGCATTTAGCCTGCTTTATACAAAAAGGTCTACAGCAGAGAGGAGCTCAAATTCCACACGCATGTACAGTCGCTTTATAACATGAAGCAGGACAGGCAGGTGCTTCGGCCCGGAGCAGAATTCCAGGTGGCTGGGCCGGATCCGGATCAATTTTACATTAGAAAAAGGAAGATGGTAGGAAAAAAAGAAGAAAGAGACATGGTGTGTTGATTGAATCAGCCTTTAGAAGGAAATCTAAGGTTAAAAACTGTACTGTGTGGTCTTTTATTACATTCCAGGAGCGGTAAGCCTGGAATACTGAAGTAATCTTTACACTCGCAACACTATTTCCATTCATGAGAACACAAAACCGCAGAAAGGCTTTAAAAATGACAAAAGGCAAATCAAATGTGCAATGTTGATCCGCCAATAAATGTGAGTGGCCACTTTTGTTGTGTACTGAGGCTAGGAGGTTAAATGTGGCAACATCTGTATCATACATCAAATTTTCTTGGCTAGTCTCAAATAGTGGTTTGATTATATTAAATGCTAAAATGTGTAAACTTGACATCTTTGCAATATATCACTTTTAAATCACATGGATACATATATTTTACATATATTTTTCGAAAGGCTTTTCAAGATGTCAGGAAAACATAAAGAACACAAAGTGACTGCAAGTTTCATTACAAACAGGTCATTGTTGGTCCTGTTCAGATGGAATTAGCACAGTGTGGTGTATGAAGCTCACAGTTTTGGGTCATATTATCCACATTTAACATGCTAAATAAGTTTCTATTCGCTCTTTTTAACAAGTGTCAAACTAAAAATGATGTATCATGAAAACTGACGTGTCGTAAAAACTGCTTTTGTTGCCATATCACCTGCATAAAATGGGGCTAATGTTGGAGACGCAATTAATTCAAGTGTGTCCAACATTATAATACGCAGTTTCAAACTGTTAATGTTAACATTTCTGATAGAATCCAAATAAGAATCCCTGGAAAACATTCCCTTGCAGTGCTTGGTTATGCACCAAAAAAGAAAGCTGTTCTGAAGCTCCGTGGGCTGCATCAACAAGGACATGCATGACTGTTCCACAGCCGCTCAGATGTACGTTGAGCCTAGCCTGCAGTTGTCCTTCGCATTATGAGCCGGAGCCATGTGGGAGCGGGTGCACGTGCGTGCCTGCGCCGCGTCGGAGTGTGTGTTTGCGAGCGGACGCATGCTGGAGTGCATTCGAGTGCAACATCCTCAGAAAATATATGATTTTCTACCCTCTTAGGATAAATGTATTTATCTTCACGAATGTTGGAACGAATGGGAAACGCTTCGCTGGGTAAGACCCACACAGAGCCCGAGTAGAGGGTTCTAAGTAAATGGCAATAATGCGTGTCTCGCGCCTGTTTTGAAATGCAGCTCTGACAGACAAAGGAGTCAAGAGGCCATTACAGTGCTGTCATCCTTTTACTCACCATCAGCCAGGGTGAGAGGCCCTTTTCCACAAAGCCACTTCAACCAGGCCACGTATCGAGTGTGTGAGAGGGTGTATGCCTGTGTGCATCTGCTTGTGTGACAAAGAGGGGAGCATAAGAGAATCCAATAAAATGAGTAGGCAAAATTAAGCTCAATGCAAGTGGAGCACTTCACTAGAGAGAAGTCTCTATTTCTCCAGCACTTAATTTTGGATTTGTCTCTGCCGGCAAACTGCCAGAGCCATTTGAGGTGACAGCACGAACACGAACGAACACACACACACACACACACACACACACACACACACACACACTCCCCCGAGGAATCCAATACACTGCTTAGATTAGCCTGTCGCTCTAATTGTGTTCAATACTTTCGACGCTGATAAATGAAAAAGTAATGATAGCCCCAATATTAATACGCTTATAATGATAGCAGGATTAAGCATACAAAAGCACCACTAGAGGCAGGGTAGTGACTGCAAATGCAGCAAAACTGGAGATGGCTTAATTACTGGCATTGTTGGAATCTATTTACAATCTGCCATTGTAGAAACATATGTAGATTCTGTGCACACACTTTACAGAAGTATTTCTGTTTACAAGACTACAACCAAACATGTATGCAGTTGCTTTGGTTACTTTCAATATTTGCCAGTTCATTATCTATTAAAGCGAAACAGGGATGATGCAACCCCAGCCTGAACACGAACTCAGACTGTGAACATGCCAAACGAACTCAGACCCCTCTAAAACAAAACAAACCAGTTCGCTTTGAGTCCACAACATGGTTCCGTTGACCTAAGTTCTCTCCGACTGTTTTCGGCTCCCGCTCTTCCCACCTGTATCTCCAGACTGATCCTACACCAGCCATTCCCACAATCCTTCACTCTCGCCATGTCTCTCTCCACAATGTTCCTGCACCAGCCATTTCTACATTGCTTTCATACCAGCCACATCTCCATACTCTTCCTACACCAGCCATTCCCACAATGCTCTCACTCTCACCATCTCCATCTCCACACTGAACACACATCAGCCACCTTAATCCTCTCACTGCTCCCACAACAGCCACTTCCATCTCCACACTGCTGGCTGAGTCAAGAGGATCTCTACTTCCTCTCCACCTAACTCGAGCTAGAGAGGACATGCACTTTACCACGGATAAGTGGGCTATTCAACGTTTGCGACAATTCTAAAAATACTTACTTTTATGATTCATTATAAGACTCATTGTTCACTATAGCACCTTCCTCTTGCTACTTCTACATAATGCAACTCCCTATTTTACACAATATTATATACATTGCTCTCAAAGGTGTTGCTTTCTTTGAAAGTTGTTACCATTAAATGATCTACAGTTATTTCTATATATGTTAGTATTTTGCAGCACAGCTTTATGTGATATGAAGAGCATGTGTGGCCTAAATAACGATTTTCTTCTGGCCCATTGGTGCTTCCAGCAGCTGAAAAGCCTGAGTGCTAATTTTTTTTTATCTTATTGGCCCTTTTGAGAACTAAGTCCCCCCAAATGTTCGAGGCACTGCATAAAATCAAGTGTTTGGACAAAACTTTACATCGTATATGCAGTGTGTTGTGGACCCAGTCCAGACATCATTTACTCATGCAGACTTTGCCTAAAGCAGATCAGTAATATATAATGTATGACTGTGTATCCCTCATCCATAGAAGTGTGTGTGTGTGTGTGTGTGTTTTTCTCCACTGTCTGTTTATTTCATAGCTGTGAACTATTCCCAAAACGAGGCACCTGCATGCTCCGCCGCCTGTCTGCTTGTTTTTCTGACGTCTGGAAAATAACAAACTGGCGTCTCGCATTATTTCCGCGGTGGCGGAGAACGAAAGGTCTGCGGCCCACCCGCTCTTCCCCGAGTGTGTATTGATTACAGCGATGCCTCCGTGCAGAGGGGTCAAGGATGTTTCTATCACAAAGTTTTTACTAGTTTCAATTTGCGGTGTCCTCACGCCACCCACCCTCCCAGCCGTAGCATCGTTTTTTCCCCTTCCTTTGTCTCTTCCACCTCTCCTGAAGGGTTGATAAAGAGCAGAAGTGTTATAAGCGTCTGAGGGTGGCTTGCGTAACCAAAAGCGTTCACCTTTTGCTCTGTAAGTGGGTGTCGTGGTGCCTATAGGAGCTCGAGCATCTTACTGACCACTAGAGAATGTTAACCTGCAAAGGTGGATCAAAACGGCACATTGGAGAGGCACTCATAAGTGTACCCGTACGTGTGTGTGTGTGAGTGTCTGTGTGTATGCTCGCCTATGCATTTGTTCGAGTGCCTGCAGGGCTTAGGATTCACATTTCCTGAAGCTCTAGGATGTCATTGTGTTCTGTATCGGTTAAAGAGCGAGGAAAGAGGCCGCCAGCAAAAACCAATTCTGTCTGAGTGTCATCCACTTCTCCTCAGCCAGGCTTGGCTACCACACAGGGGAGAACCATTTAAAGCTATAGTTTACACTGTATACCTGTTTTCCCCACTGTAAATACAACCATTTTTTGCTAAGTTTGATTATGACCTTGCAGTGTTGTTGTTTTGTTTTATTCTTCCATTTTTGTACAAAGTTTTTCGGTTTAAAACAGGGACTATTTAAGTAGAATCTACAGGGGATCCTCGTGTTACGACAGTCTCAACATACAGCCCATAAAAACTTTAAGACGTAAGTGTTTACGGACTACGTGGGCGAAATAGTTTGGTTGTGTGAGGCAGAAGAACAGGTAGTAATGCTGCGAATGTGTGAGGGATTTGTCAACACCCAGTGTGCTTATCTACGCCATTTTGGATTTTTAAAAGCGCAAGTGTTTTACACTCATTTTTTTCTATAACTACAGTCCACTGTATTTATGTGCTTTTCCTATTTCTGTGGCTTAGTTGTGTTTTTATGTTCTAGAATATGATTTTATAGCTTTCCACCTACACCAACATTTGTGTTAAGGCACCGTCCTCGGAACGGATCTGTGTTGTAATTCATGGAACAAGAATTGCTAGGTAAAACTAATTTTACCGTTTGGATCTATGCACAATATAGTACTACACAAACTTTTGAGCACCCTTCGTCAAATTACATTTTTTTTGTTCATTCTTCAGTGAAGGCAAGAAAACATCCTCAACAAAGAACACACTTCAACACTATTACTTCTCATTACCATTTATTTGCTAAATGGAAAATATTGAGACAAAAATATATGAAAAATGTGGCCAGAAAATAAACAGAAATGATTCAATTTCACATTTTTAAGATTATTTTCACCTAAAAAAATGACAAATGACGAGTTTGCATATCACTGTGTACGGACAGCTAAGGTCATCCAAATTCAAGCATCAGGTAATGTGGCATTTACCTTTAACTTATCTGCTTTGGGGTTTAGACTGAGATTAACATTAACATGTCTCTACATGGATGACAAGAATCAGTGTTCACTGGTGGCTGAAGAGAAAAAACCTGATATATTTAATTAACTTACTGAATCCAGCACATCCCATCATTGCACCTTGGCAGAAGACAAGATTTCTTCATTAAACTGGGATTAAGAGGAAATTGTGCTGCGTTAAATCCTTAACAATCATCTTGAAAGTTGACAGTATCTCTGCTTATGTAGATTTGAAAAACTCTCATTCTTATTGTACCCGTATGATGAGATTCAGTACATGATAGCTGGTTGTTTAAACCTGTGTTTGGTAGGCCAACCACACTTTGAGCTCTTCTTTTGATTGGTTAAAACATCTCCATAATATCAGTGTAGCCTAGAACAACCAGTTTGTCATTACTTGGCATTTGCTTGTTTTAGGTTATTTATCTTAGGTCATTTATCTAATTATTAATAAAACAAAAACTATAAATAGAACTATAAATATTTTCTTATGTATGGAATGTCCAGTATCAAGTTCCATTTTTCACAGAGTGAAGTCTAACCACTATAGTTTTCAGCTAGATATTTAAAGTATTAGAAATTAATAAGATTAGTAGAACACATAACATGACTATAAACACACAGTGCTGGGTACCTGCCATAGTCAACTTAACCATTAACCATTTTAATAAGAAATGGTGCTATTGAAATACACTTGACTTACCTACAAACTCAAATTACTCTATTCACAGATACTCCTCTTCCAATTCTTTGACCCACTTGGAAGTCCCACTTATCTGGTCAACACTGGCACACAGACTGCCAGCTTTTAGTGTTTCATAAGAGTGGCACTTTGCATCAACGGCACCGACACTTGTGTGACCTTCCTTTATTGATATTGAGTCCAATTTTTAAGTTTGTATCTGTAATTAAAATCATTTCTAAGTCTCTTCACACAGTAATAATGACAAGTACAAAATATGTTAGGTTAGTCCTGAAAGGCACTACATCACTGGAAAATTATGAATTATGAAGTCACCTTTCAGAATTTCCGACAACCCGTTACTCTGTATACACTGGTTTGAGGGATGTGTTCATTTCTTAATTTTTTTTTCTCGACATTATGTTTCCACATTATGTTCTGTTTGCACTTGTGTGTCGCGTAAGCAAACTTTTGGCCGCGACTTGTAAATTTTGATTAATACCGTTCAGGTTCTGGGGGCAGAGCCCGAGGTCTCCATTCTACACCTCAAAAAAAAATAATGAGCTTTCAAGGATAAAAAATATGCTGGGGAGAAAGAAATGAACATATTTCAACGCTGCCATCTACCATATTCAAATGAAATGAAGAAATGAGGTGCCTTTCGCTGATTAAATCCGCTCCGGCCCTCGCCGGCGCTCTCTCCATCCGTATTTAACTGTCAAAGGCTCTCTCCTGGAGTCAGGGGTGCCATCAGGCCTTTTGCATATGTTTTCTATAAATACCTGCACTGCCGTGTCACGAGCGCCGAGCTTACTACCTTCTGGGACTGCAACAACCTCTGGGGCTACAGCCAATCACGTTGGACTTTTGAGAAGGCCCGTGTAACAGGAAGGCAGGCCCTAGTTGTAGCAGCAGTCTCTGCTTCAGAGCAGGGAGCATGATTTACTTAAGCTTGTCAGGAGAGCAAAATCTCAAGGCAAATGTGGAGTAATAAATTGTAATACATGCTGCATATATTTGACTCATGACCCCTGGCATTTGGAGGCAGCTCTCAGCTCAGGAATCCCACTGACAAGAAATGGCAAGAGAGAGTGAAAATTTACAGGACTAGAAAAAAAAAAGATAACAAACTCGAAGAGAGAGAGAGAGAGAGGTAGAAGAGAGAGAGAGAGAGAGAGAGAGAGAAGGAGAGAGAGAGAGAGAGAAACCAAAAAGGGAGCATCTTTTCATATTTTATCCACTGACCTACCCATGCCTTCTTTCATCATGAGGATGTGTACGCTTAATCAAATGCTGACAAGGATAACTTTCAACCATATTTCATTAGGTTGGAGTTTGGCGCTACTACATAACGCTACAATTCCAGTTTATTAACAATTGGTCTAAACTGTGTTGTAGCTCATATTACTTTAAAACGGATTAGAATTTAGCAAATTAGAATGTAGCAAAACTAATGCCGGCTTGATTACACAACAAAGTCTATTCTAACAGGCCAGTCTTTCACACAAATGCAAAATAAAGGCAAGGTTTTTATCATTTTTTTTTTTTATCTTTGCATCTATTTTTTATTTTTTATCATTAACCAGACAACCGCAATATATTTTAATAAGCTTTTCTGAGCATATCGAGAGATCTTCAGCACCAAATGCATGTTACAACAAACTGCATAAGCTAACTGAACTTTAATTTGATATAGTGCAGTGAAGTGTGTCAAACACTGAGAAAAAATACTTTGTTCTTAGTTGTTGATTTTTAAACATTG
This sequence comes from Ladigesia roloffi, assembly GCA_037577295.1. Taxonomy (NCBI): domain Eukaryota; kingdom Metazoa; phylum Chordata; class Actinopteri; order Characiformes; family Alestidae; genus Ladigesia; species Ladigesia roloffi. The sequence goes on along the minus strand of JBBKCR010000038.1, from coordinate 4,462,499 downwards.
TCATACTGGCACAACTTCAAAAATGATGTCATGTAACACATATGTGCAAAAGTCTAATTTCTAATTTCATATTTAGTTTTCAGACTAATTTTAAATGCATTCGTGAAGAAAAGTTCACCAGGCTCTCCAGACACTCGTTTTCAATTTCAGAGGAATTCAAGATTCAAGATTTTTTTTTGTCACATGCATAGTCATACAACTACAACACGCAGTGAAATATGTCCTGAACCACTCCTTTTGTGTGGTTTGTTAATCCATACAGTGACCTACACTTGGTTCATTCAAGCAGAACAAGTCCTGAACCAGTGAAAAAACAGGTGCAGATGATGCGAGATGATCAGGGAGGTGGAGGCCTAGTGTTTAGGTACTTGCCTCTGAACCAAGAAGGCATGGGTTTGAATCCTACCTTCAGCACACCACCACTGCGTTCCTGAACAAAATGCTCAACCCCAAAATTACTCAAGGGAGACTGTTCCCTTTAGTTAAGGAATGGAAGTCGCTTTGGATAGAAGCATCTACTAAATGCTGTAAATGTCCAGGCAGTGATAAGTATACTGGAGGTGCTCCTTTATCTAGGCTCCTTGTATCTTTTAGGCACTTTGCAGCCTGTCATGGTGAAACGGTATTTCCCATTTCTTTCATTTAAGCCACTCAGTAGGCCAAAAATAAGACAGTTACATTTGCACCAACAAGGTGATTCCATGCAAAACAAAAAGAATTGGGGGATGGGGAGGCTCAACATTTTTGCAGAGCATAGTAAATCTCTACAAACATATACAACTATATGATGAAAATTAATTTTTAAAATCTAAAATCTTAGAAATGTACACAGGAAAAACTCATAAACTTTGCAATATAATAAAAATATATTATATAATATAATAAAAAATACTTAAATGCAAAAAAAAATGTATCTTAATATAAAATTCCATTCAACTTTATTTTATTAGCACAAAAAGGAAAAAACATAAATGCCTAAAAGTTAAACCTAAATTCATTTCTCTTATGTAAAGCTCATACATTACATTTGCTTTGAAAGAATATAATACTCCAATTGTAAATGTGTAGCATCTAATAATAATTAAATAGACTGTGTAGGTGGATCATTTTCAGATGAACAGTATGTTCATGTATATACAGTGGAAGTAAATGTACTGTGAAACTCTCTAAGTATAAACAGTAATCACTTTCTCTGGGTCAGTGCTGCAGTTGCTGTTGAGAACACATGGCTACGGTCCCACTTTCCTCCATCACTGCTGATTCTAACCACCGAACAAGACCAAGCAATAAAGTCGAAAAGAGTCTGGAGTTTATGCTTTAACACCAGACATCACCTCTAATGTGCGCATGATGAGTTTTAAATGTGCCAGGAGAGTCGCAAATGGTAATAATTCAGCTGAAATTATATCCCTAAGCCTAACGCGCAACATAACTCGTTTGACCACGCTTCTTATGAACTACCGCTAATTGCAGCTCTCTTCTCTGCTGGTTTGTGGGATAGCAGGAGGGAAAACACATTATAATTAGAAGCTGCGCGTTAGTAGCAACACGTTTAAGTAGCGATATGGTTAGACATAACAGCTTTGGTGTCGGAAAACTGACATGTACTGATTCAAAAGTGTGACTGAGGTTTCAGCATACAACATAATCTTTATCCCTTCTCGATCGCGCTAGGTGTTATCATTATGCCATGTGGTGAGCCTCTAGAATGCAAAAAAATGAGGGAACTATATGGAAAATTGAGATTGTGTGTGGGAGTTTCCATGTGTTCCTGCATATATACAAAAAAAAAACAACAAAGAAAAAAAGAAAAATACTGCATGATAATAGATATTTGTCTGCTGTTAGCATTGAAAATGTTCTAATAATGAATTAAACCAAACAGATTCCCATCAAGAGTTTGAGAGTACTTCAGATTGCTTTTGTTTACGTTTCAATTAAGTTCGAAACAAAACCAGTAAACATTTCGTTAACATCTATTTATTGCATATTTAGCTTAAAATGCTTTGGTTTTGCCCAAATAATGACCTGTTTCCATTTCAAGCTGCTGTTCAAAGCATTAACACAATTGTGACTTCAATTTTATAGTTTTTTGCAAAGAAACGTAAACAATTTTCTTTGGTTTATTGCTCGGTGGTTCCTGACACTGTATCACTGTTCTCAATAAAAGTGATTGTAGAAATAGTGCTGTAGTTATTTTTTTAATGTTTTTATAAATAACTGTGTAACAGGCAAGAGTATGATGGCCTATATTTTCCACAATGCTAACTGGTTATACGCTTTCATTACTTCATAGATGCATTAGCCTCAAAACCCCAGCACAAACTTCAAACACCAGACATGTGTTTGCTGATTGTGGGTCAGACTGACAAAGAAAACATTATTAGAAATATTTTTCTGTCCCCAAACTTTTGACAGACTTTGTATGCGTAAATATATGTATAAATGAAGCGGCAGCAGTGTGTGTTTAGAAACAGCAGATGGAGCGGAGTGGGCAGTGGCGGCTGCTGAGGGGACTGAGGTTGACACCGTGGACTGATGGCCGGGGTTGGAGCTGCCAGTTTGAGTGTTAGCCCTGCTGATCCACCCCATGGTGCGGCACCAGCGGCCCCTCCAGCCCCCCTGCCATCCGGGTCCCCATAAAAATAGACCCTTCCATTACTCTTCTACTTCCCCAGGGGCTGCAAGGTCTCCGGCATCATTACCGGGACTAAGGATGTGACTCCGGCTTCTACACACCAGCCTGGAAGCCCCGCCCCGACTCCGTCCCACTAATTATAGGTCAAGCACTCTTTTTGTAAATTATAAAAACCTTTGTTCTTATCAGAAATGAAACGACATTATGAGATAGGATGAAAAAAAATGAGTTGGGGGGGGGTGAAAAGAAAAAAAATCAAATAAAATTAGGACAGGGCAAAAATTTCAATTATAAAACCCGGCTAATTTGGTATGACCAGTGAGTGTCATGCATGCTGACAGTGCTCCATTATGCAGTCATTTGGGCTCTTTCAAATTAGTTATGTTAATGTCCTGCACTGGAATGTAACACTTGGATGGGACAAGATTCCAGCAATTAATTTCTACAGTCAGCCGAGAGACAAGCAAATTTATTTTCCCCCCTCTCGGGGAATGGGTGTTGGAGGGGGTGGCGAGGGTGGGGGCGAGCGCGTCAGGGTGCGCCAAACAAGCACAACACCGGGCCTAAATAAAGCCCAAACAATGGGCGCCAATGCCTCCTCATTCATTCCACTGACAATGTTTTGCAGCTTAAACCTGTTTTATTAATTATGTTTGACATTTCCTTAATTAGTTTCATTTACACCAAATCAATCCCTGCCGCCACCCGGCCTCATTTATCATTTTAAAAAATTTGCATAGCCGGTGCTGACTTTTTCTACTTAATTATACATTAAAAGTGTCAAGCGCGCTTGCTGCCTGGCATTATCTGCCGCGGAAAGGGCTGTGGCTGGGCGGCGCTGGCATTAATCACGGCTCGGCTGCAAGTGCTGCCGGACGCTGGCGGTGCAGTCAGCCTCAGTGTGGGAGCCCCCCCGGCAGCTCCAGGGCCAGCGACGGAACCCCTGACCCGACAAAAGGAAAGACGAGTGACCTTCAGCCCCCTCGAAACAACCGAGGCTTGTTTACTAGGAGAAAACAAGGGAAGGATAAATAAAAACCAGCAGGCATTGAACACAGCTAAGTTTAGTGCTCGATGATTGGAATGATACCTATATTTTATACTGCACCAATTAGCACCATGCAGAAAACTGTGCCACAACCATTATTCACTTGCCTCGATCTGGGCTGAAGTGTTAAGTAATCTTAAATAGACTTACTTAAATGGCTTCTAACACTGTATGGCAAACAGTCGTATATAAAAATAGATTCTACCTAAAAGCCTAAGTGCATTTGTCATTTTTATGGTTAACATTTCTATTTTGATATTTAAAAAAATGAGTGTTTCTCATATTCTGCTGAACTATTCCTTTAAAATCAGATGCTTTGAGCTTCTGCATGAAGTGTGATGGTAAACGCAGGAAGATTCACATTGTTTACTGTGTACGTGTTAGGAAATGCAATGAGCACATTTTAAAGCTGGCAGATTAACAGAAGCCTTTTCTTCCAGTCTTAATAAACCACCATTAGAATTTCAGATTTTGACTGGCAGACTTACTGACAGACGTGCTCTATCCCAAACCCTGCTGGATGTGCGTCCTCTAGGGCCTACAGTGAATTACACTGATCTCAGGCCATTAAATAGCCATATGTGCTTTAGGCTCTTGTCACATCACACTCTCGCTCTCTGACAGACTGATAAAAGTTCTTGACATAATGCAATTAGAGATGATGTGCTTCTCATTCCTTTCCACTCTGACAGAGGAGCAGAACGTCTCGGCAGACCGGTGTCAAACACCTATTTGAAGTGGGAGAGTGTATTGTGTGGTAATACAATAAAATAGGACTATGTGTATGAATTACATTGAAGTGGAATGTCAAGATTGCTGCATTAAGGAAGCATGACCTTCTTTGATGTTTCGCAGTGGTTCAGACAGAGCAGGTCTTGAGTGGTTAGATTGCTTCAAGTGAGATCACCTTAGGACAAGTCACTACACATGTACACACCCCAATTAGCCTTAACATTAAAACCACTTGCCCAATATGATGTTGGTCCCCAAAAATAACGCATGGACTAGCACCTTGGCTTTAGCAATTGTATCCATAAGACCTCAAAATTGCAAAGTGGGGACTTCATATTTCTGACTAGTTGTCCAGCACATCCCACGGCTGCTTAATGTGAGTTATGATCTGAAAGTCAAAACCCTTACACTGTTAGCCATGTTCCTCATTCCCAAACAACGTTTGCAATGTGGCAAGGTGCTAAAAGACACTACTGCCATTAAGGAACATTGATATGAAGGGGTGAGTCTGGTAACCAACAATGTAGGTGCAGTTGCAGAGCAAGGACATTTTCAATGGGGTGGCCCAAATCAATCAGTGAGCTTGTTTGGGGTGGCACCAGGACTGGACTGGGACAAAAAAATCGACCTGGGCATTTTGAGCCAAGACCAGCCCCTCTTGCTGTCATGCTGTGGTTAATATAAGGCACCTAAACCACACACTGCAACAATATTTTGAATGTTTGTGCACAGAGAGAGTGCCCAAGCAGAAAATTGCAGTGCTGGAACAAAAAATAGCGACGACTGTGATGTGGTGCTTGGCCATCCCCTGTCAGCCCAGATCTCCGCCCTTGTGTTTGTTCCAAGATAACATTCACATGATTACTAGTACCCAACCCAAGGTTTCCCAGCAGAACATAGTCCAGAGCATCACACTGCCTCTACTTGCTTGCCTTTTTCCCATAAA
>JBBKCR010000038.1:4446451-4457035 GCA_037577295.1 Ladigesia roloffi | reverse complement strand
TATGAAGGGGTGAGTCTGGTAACCAACAATGTAGGTGCAGTTGCAGAGCAAGGACATTTTCAATGGGGTGGCCCAAACCAATCAGTGAGCTTGTTTGGGGTGGCACCAGGACTGGACTGGGACAAAAAAATAGACCTGGGCATTTTGAGCCAAGACCAGCCCCTCTTGCGGTCATGCTGTGGTTAATATAAGGCACCTAAACCACACACTGCAACAATATTTTGAATGTTTGCGCACAGAGAGAGTGCCCAAGCAGAAAATTGCAGTGCTGGAACAAAAAATAGTGATGACTGTGATGTGGTGCTTGGCCACCCCAGTCAGCACAGATCTCCGCCCTTGTGTTTGTTCCAAGATAACATTCACATGATTACTAGCACCCAACCCAAGGTTTCCCAGCAGAACATAGTCCAGAGCATCACACTGCCTCTACTTGCTTGCCTTTTTCCCATAAAGCATCCTGGTGCCATTTCTTTGCTAGGTAAGCAATGCACAAAGAATTGGCTATTAAAGAAAACATGATTAAACACACCAAGCCACCTTGACGCACACTTTTGATTATTCCAGGTTCCAGTAGCTCTTCTGTTGTATTGGACCAGATGAGCTAGTCTTCACTCCCATGCGCATCAAGGATCCCCTTGGTGTCTGTGACACTAACTGTAATTCACCAGTTTTCCTTCCCTGTTCACTTGATGCCTAATAAACAGATTTTGTCTATTAATAGACAATTGTCATATGGTATTCAGAAATCCATTGACAAGTGTGATTGTAATAAGATAATCAGTGCTATATGTTATTGTCATAGCTGATCAGTGGATATATTATTAAATAAATACGTGATATTGTTTTAATAATGCAAGAAGCATTGCTTAAAGCAAGCAAGGTTTTCCAGAGGAATTGGGTAACATCCACTAGATAAAGTAAACTTCTCTATTAATATGCTGAATTGTCTTCCAGCATTCAGAAACACTATTTGGAGACTTCAACACAGGCATAAACTTTTACTGATATATTTGGACAGCATTTCTTGATTTATGATCAGCTGTTGGTGTTTGTGAGATAAGAATATAGGCACTAAATGACACTTTATTGACTCGAGGTCATCAGTTTCCTTTAATTTGGAATGACACTTCATAACAGTGCTATGAATGGAGCTAAGTTTGAGAGTCTTTATCATGATAATTAATAAATCATCTCATGTCAGCAAATGCTAGCATAAATAGAGATAGCAGTTTACTATAAAGCTACCTAATATTCTTAAAATATTTTAAAAACATAAAAATGTATTAACTAGACGTTCAAGGACAGCATTTCTGCAGTGTTATTCTTGGGGATGAGGTCATGAGGGTAAAGAGAGTCGACAGCTTTCTGCTACTGGACATTCTTTGATATGGACTTTACAAAAAAACCCAAAACCACATGAATGAACCTGTTTCTAGAAATAAACTGTGATCCGTTATACACCCCTGCCCTCAGAATGAAGAAGCAATGAGCAGAGGACATAGACAGGGAGGAATAAATTGAAAGGCGGTCTTTGCAGAAGCACTGATCCACAGTGAGCCCGAAGAATAGCTGCATCAAGACGTTGGGCGGTGAAGCCACGGCACGGCCTGTCTCTCCTCCAAGGGCAATACAAAAGGCAGGCTGGCCAACAAAGGGTCTAATGAAGTCACTAATGCGCTGGCATGCCCTAACAGAGGCAGCGGGTGGCGGCGACCGCTGGCACGCCTCAACGCTCCACAGCACTAATGCCTGCGGCTAAGCTAGCAGGGTCATTAGCCTAAGCTACGGTGCCTAACACAGGGCTAAGAGGACCCCAGTAATTGCACTAGGATAGATCAATACTTGTTACAAAAAAAGAGGGGGAAAGTTAAGAGGGGGGAAAAATTAATTTGCCCTTGCTGTCAGAACAGAAGGATATAGTGTTAGAATTAATTCCCACTTTCAGTTTAAAAAAGTGGGTGAGCATCAAACATCATTATTCCAGAAAGTTCCTAATCAGCATATTAATATAGTGCCGAACATACTTTAGAACGTTTTTTAAATAAGCCCTGGCCACTTTTGCTGCAAAAAAAAAAAAGAAAATTATAATTTATATAAGTGATCATCCTGGAAAGTGGAAGACCCCCACCATCAATACCCTTAGTGGTTGAAAAAAAAAAAAGTTCCTTGAAATGCAAAACGTTTTTTTCGAATCAAGGATTATGTCTCTTTTTTCCCGCAAAAAGAAAGGTCCGGGATGAAATATAAATATGAATTCACACGCTTCTAAAGTCTGGTGGAAGCTTTAGTTCTACAAGGGCAGAAAAGAGGGGGGAGGAGGAGGAGAAAAAAGAGGTAAGAAATAATTTATTTAGATGGCATACATTACCATTACTCTTGCATTGTGTCACCACTTTTTATAATGACTAGGATAAGTGTCTCGCCTGGAATGCGCACTCTTGACAATACAGGCGGATATTACTTGGTTAAAAGCTCGAGTCCTATGGGTAAAGGAGCCTGAAAGAATAAAGAGTATCCGTCATTGCTAACGAGCTATAAGGCTAGCACATTGCCTTAATAAATCACCATATTCGCCCTGTTTATTTAAATTCATTGGTGCCTCATTATACCTGAGCTATGCACCTTTAGGTCTGAGTTGATTAGGAGTGCCATAGCTCAAAATGGCTTTTAATTCAGTGAAATGTGCTTTGACCTTGCGCCGTAACCCTGTGTGAGACATACTGTGGCCAGCCCCATTAATAACCACGGTGCTTTTTTTTTTTTACTTTTTACCGCAGCTACTGCGACATCCCTCTCTCCCTTCCTCCCCCATTTAAAATATGTATTATTAGTTAGCCACAACGGCACATTTATCAAACCAAATTACCCTTTGGTGTAAAACGGCTTAATTCTGCATCCCTTTACCCCTCTCTGCCATTACCTGCTCTTTAAGAAGGCTGGGAATTAAAGAGGCTGATGGTATCGAGGGATAACGAGGCAAGTGTGTGCTGAGCTAGTGTACTTGATCACCTCTCCAGTGGCATTCGGGATCAAGCCCATGCATCTTCTCCAGGAACTATGGCCTCTCCTAATGCAAGGCTAAGAGAAGATGCATGGATAACACCTCGCTTGTTTAGAGCAGATAAGGAAAGGAAAGGGAACGGCATGCAAAATATGCAGGCAATACATCAGGTGAGCTTTAATGGAGTTTAAACTGGCAATGAAGGTGCAAGATTTTGCTGCAAAGTATCTGGGAGGAAAATAAATAAATAAATCAAAGCGTTGACCCATGAGGAAGACTCTGGGGAAAAATCTATTTTTGCAGCATCGCCCCAACACCAAAATGCTATGGATCTTCTTTAGCCTTTAAAAAGGATCTTCACATACATCTCCTCTTAGTTCCTCGAAGTAATGGTTCTCAGACTGGTTTTTAGGGACAGACAAAAATGTGGAACATCTGGGGTTCACCGAGCACCCATATGAGAAATAGTGCTTTAAAAAACCATAAACCGAAGGGACATGTGAGGAACCAAAAGCTTCTTTTACTGCTACATAGCCAGAAGGTCTACAATTTTCAGTAATGAGGTATGGACAATTTTTGATTAGATTTTTTCTGATCCAATCATTTTAATAACTTTAAAATCTGAGCTTTATACAATCTGCACTGCACTTAATTAAATCAAGACGATTTACGCATTTTATAATGAAACAGTTGGTGAATGTTTAAGTTTTGGCAATAGTCACGAGATGCTCCGAAAACCATTAAATTATTTTGTGACAAAATTTAACATGTGAACAAAAGAATTCATCCTTTTGCTGTTTTAGTCATCTTCTTATTCATCTGCTCCCTGTAACAAGAACTACCACAGACAATTTAAAGGGCTACCTATCTGCCCAACTGGGCTGGGGGGCACTGGTTAAAAAAACATTTGATAGCCCTCCAGAAAAATATTAAAAGCAGTATTGGTATGAAGAGTATAGGGCGATGTGATATGGTCAGAACATTGTGATATAGTTATATTGGTGCAAATTGTGATTTTGGAATGATGAAACCTCAGTAGGGAAGGTGTACCAGGATATCACAGTGCAAAAATGGGACAATGTGAAGTTGTGACACTGCATCATGTGGTCTTGGGTCAGCAACCATGAGCATTTTTGGGATAAAAGGGGAAAGAAATATAGGCTTACTTCTTGTTAAAATCAAGCTCCCATGAAAGCAGAGCTCAAAGCAAGTGGGGATGGTGCGTTTACCAACCATGTCCAAAGACTAGCCCATCGTTAGCATGGCAACTAGCTCATGGCTTCGGGTCTGAATGGTCAGCAGTGTTTTGGTGTAGTGAGGTCAAAAGCTCTGTTTTGGTTGTGGTGACACCCTGCATCATGCCAGAGTGAGTTTAAAAACATTGGTCATGACATCAATATTTTTTAAGATAATTAAAACAAGAGCGTAAAAAAATTGGTGAATGCGTACATGGTGTATTTGGACGTCCACACACGATCAACATTCTATTAATTATGATATCTAATGCAACACCAACCGACACTGACCAGCATTAACAAACACATTAATGCTAATGCTTCCCTGCTGTAATCTCATTAGCTTGATATAAATTAGCTACATGCTTTTCTTTTTTTTTCATTTTGGAAAAGAGCACACACACACACAAATCCTACATACACACACACACATACACACACTGCTCACCCATAACATTTAAACTACTGACAAGTGAAAAGCTTATTTTGCTCCAATCACTTGGCTACAATCGCTTGAGCCTAACAGATCATTAGGCTCCAAGTCAACAGTCAGTTTTTGAAGTTGATATTTTGATGTTAAGCAGTTTTGGTCGGGATGAATGTTTTTGGGTGATTTGGCAAGATGAAGATCTGAGTAATTCTGTCACTGGTTGAATATTATGATGACTGAACAATTGGGTGAGAGCATCTCAGGTGGAGTGTTCCCAGTTTGTAATGGTCCAAAGAATAAATACAGTGAATAAGCGATAGGGTTTTGGTGCACTGGGGAGCGATTTCTACAAAAGAGCTACTGTGACAAAGTATTGTTAAAGTTATTGCAGGCTTTGATAGAAATATCAGTAGACAAAGTGCTGCTTGCGACATATGGGGTAGCTGCAGACCAATCAGAGTGCCCATGCGGAACCCTGCTCACTGCTAAAACCATCTAGATTAGGCAGGTAAGCATCAGAACTGTGCCCTAGTCTGACGTTTTCTATTACAACATGTGGACAGCTGGGAGTAAGTGTGTCACTTATCTGAGGAAGAGGAAGAGATGGAACCATGATGTTCTATGGAAAGAACGTTTGGCCCTGACATTCCTATACCACATATCGAAATACATCTGCAGAATATTCACCCCACTACAGCACTTCATCATAATGTTACAAAACATTAACAGGAATTAATCAATTAATCTAATTAAATCAAAGGGTGGACTTAGAACTGTTAAACATTGATTGTTCAATTATTTAAAAAGTGGTATAATTTTTTAATCTTCAATGACATAACGTTGGGTCATGTGGATGCCTTGATTCACAAAACATCTGGAGCCTCTACGAAGGGGGAAGATGTACACATTACACACAAATTGTTATAGGAAATGTACAGTTCTACATTGCATCTACCAGCCATATGACTGATGTATAAACCAATTGTGCCATTACGATCCTTTAAATGTATAAAACAAGCCCTGATGACAACTACTTCCATCATCATCAAAGACAGCGATGTATTGCATCCATTATTTGGAAACTCTTTATTGCACCCGCAGGAATAACCCACTGCGTCAAAGTCAAAACTTTGTATAGCTTCAGCAACTCTGTAATGACACGGACTCAAGGTTAAGGGCAAGATGGCAAAACCAGCACAGAGCGGAGCTCAGCCCAGGGCCGCCGCTGCCACGGCCCGACTGAAGAGCAGAATCACAGGAGCAGAAGACATTGTCCATTGTCCAGAGGCTTGGGCACGAAAAAGACGGATGGCTCTGACCAATCGAGTGAGTGATTAGATCAATTAAGCCGTTTCGAGCAAGACCTGGATGGGGTATGAAAGAGAAAGAAAGAGAAGGGGGTGAGACAGAGAAAGAGACAGAATCTGTGTTTTCCTGAGGGAATGGGGCCATCAGAACTGCCTCATTAGGCTACTGGACATGGCCCAAGTCCACTGCCCCACAGACATCGAAGAAGCATGAGCACAGTCACTAGAACAGATAAAGAAGTCGTTCTAACAGTGAAATTATTCAAGAAGATTATATATGTAGAAGCCTATCTCATATATATCATACAGACTCCATGTAGGGCCCTGTGCTACATATACTGGTATGAATTATAATATTCAGTCTATATGGTGTGCAGGTATGCTCCATACATTATCTAGGAAACTTTAAAATATATATTTGACTATCAAAAAATGTTGGAAAGAAATGAATATTAAAAATAATTTCAGACAGCAACTTTTTTTTCTCAAGCTGGAAGACAAATCTTAAAGGCCTTTAAGTCTTTAACAGAAACTTACATTGATGTCACAACCTAAAACTACATGGAAAAACTGTAAGGAATTCAAAGATCATAGTATCTTGACCACTAACATTACAACAAGCTACTGCTACATGTTTTAGTTACACAGCCAGATGAGGTAGCTTGTCTACACCACTGCTGTTTAAAATAAACATGTTATACCGGACCTTTGAATTGACCTATGCAGGTTTCACAAGGGAACTGGCATGAAAACCAGCAAGAATTCCTTTTCTGCCTCAGTCTAACCCGCAGGGACAGAAGCATGAAGCAATTCTTACAAACATCTGACTCGTACAGAAACACACAGTCCTTCGCTTCATACATGCTGCATGCGGCAAACTCTCAAACATGCCGGCGCTTTGGAGAAAAAGATCACAGAGCGATTATGGTGAAAGTCTTTCTCTGTCTTGGGAGGGAGGGTAGGCCTGCTTCGTCCAACAGGGTGGGAAAGGATCAGGGAAATTCCGTCAGGAACAACAACCAGAGGAAGAGACGGATAAATAATGCGGTGTGTTCTCCTCGCTGGCGTCTCCATTTCCTTTTACCAGGCACTGGGACGCTTTGCATATCAGAGACCAGCGCGCCTGCAGTACACTCGGGTGATTAACGTGTGATGACATTATCTTTCTAATCGCCCTATAGAAGAGGCTCTGCATTATGTATAGAGCACAGCTGTAGCAGCCTCTGCATGGGTGACAATTATAAGGTTTTACAGGACGTCCCTGTGTGGAGAGAGCCTTTAATCGGCTAATCTGCTGCATGGAGTGAATGGGTGCCACTGGCATCAGGAGAGAAATAGGAGAGATGGTGTTATTTTTGCAGGGAAAATTTGGGGACAATAAAGACGCTTTGGGGTAAAAATACGCTAATCTGATTTACCTGTGTATGAACACGGTCGCTATTTATCATTGGCCATCCCCGATTATTAAGTAAGGAATGCGCATCTACCAGGTATTGTGGACTGTAATTATCGCGGATAAGCATTCTCTCCGGTTTATTTAGACTGTAAAACAAGGCTTTTCCTGAACCGACCAACAATAGCTCTGAAGTAAACTACTCTAAATGCAGGACAGCTGCTTGGGTACCAATCCATACGATGCAACATGCCAAGATCTGAATGACTTGCACGATTCCAGGTGACTATTTTGTATCGGCTGCCAAATGAAGACAAAAGCTTGCTCCCATTGGACCTCGGGCAGTAATTAACTGTCACATCTATTGGCCCTGCAGCAGGTCCCTATCTGATAGACTTGAAATGTTTTGAAAGGTTCTAACTACACTTTTTTGGCCATGCGTCGCCTCCAGCTCTTCCTCCTTGGGGTTCAAAAAAAATAAAATCTCAGCTATGTGCACCACCACTGCATGCCTTTTCTTTGAGGTTGGCAAATGAAATCTAATAAGGTTCTGCTTTCCACAGAACAATGTCAGCCAAGTCGTCCTCTCAAGCCTTCCTTCGGAGCAACACAGCCTAGAGGGCCTCCACCGTAAAGAGCATGCCGTGGAAGAAGACAGGGCCTTCGGCTTTGGGTTTATTCCCCGGATCCTACCACTGCCATCGCGTCTCTCTCGTGTCAGTGGCACATGCCAGGCTTTGCTGAAGCCTCTGCTAGTCCCGGGTCTGATGCAGGCACATTAGATCATGTGTTTGTGCCCGCGGGACTGACTGTAGCAGTATGTTTGGGCTGCTCTGTCAGATGACTTGGGCTGTGTGATTTATGGGCTCTGGAAAGGTTGCGTCGCCGCTACGTGCGAACGGCCCCGCATGGTAAATGGTGGAATTCTGAATTTATTAACATACAATGAATGATGATTAATGGATCGGCGCAGATCACGCAGTCTCTTTTGGATGTCTCAACACTCTTGATGTATGCGGCAATAAAAAGATATGTGCGAGCCACTATACCGCCTTGAGCTTGTCGTGCCGCTGGCTAACATTTGGAGAGGTGCGCGATGATGGTTGAGCAAAAGGGTGGGGTGTGTGGGGGTAAAAGAGGATGATGTGGAGTCTATAAGGGCGTACTGTACCAAGTGGACAGGTGTAGTCTAACGCGCATTATTTACCATACATTACCAAGTGTGTCCTCTGCATTGCCCAAGAACTCGCATAGTCGAGGAGGAAATGAATAAATTAAGATGGCGCAAAGCAATGCAATTTAGGGCCAAATCAGGAAGCATTTGCCAGGCCATTCATCAAACCCCAGAATTATTAACTTTTGTATTCCATAACACATCTTTGTCCTTTCATGCGCTTTTCTAATATCTCTTCAAAAATCTTGGCAGTGCTGTTTAGAGTAGAGCAATCACCCTAGTCCTATTAGAAAGCTGAACTTTACAAGGGGGTAATGGGAGAGGAGGGAAGAGGGTGGGGTGAGAGGGGGGCGTTGAGGGGGTCTGTGTTTGAAACGCAGGCACTTGTTCAAGATTCTTTCACCAGTTCGGCACCCCATGCAGTTCTAAGAGTCCGTGTCAATCAGTGTGTGCCAGTAAAGAAAACAAATTGAGATGCAAGATCACGCCGAACATGTGGCTGTCGCTTTCTCTGTGGTGAGAAGGTTTCTTCCCGCGAGGGTCCAAAAGCTCAAGTTAAACATCACAGCCCGGCCAGCACTAGGGATTACATCGTCCTGCTCAGACTCAGCTTTGCCTGGCGTATGTGCAAACACACTTGAGTTCATGATTTAAAACCGTATACTATCGGCCAACCATGTAGGACCATATATATCGCTCCAAACCAATGTGCATTTTCACTCATGCTTCGCTGCCATCACACTATACGAAGACGTTTGGGCAGAACCAGGACTTTTATAGATCAGTCCATTCAATGTGTGTGGATGGGCACACATATACAAAACCGGCACGAATACACACCCACCTCTCAGCTCCTTTTCATCAGTCACTTCATATGAGTAGTAGTATGAGGATCAAACGAGAGCAGGGCACACCCTAGCATAGGGTAACACGTAATATATAACATAAATATAACATAATATATAACAAATATTTAGGTTCAAGTTGACCATGCAGTTATCATTTCTTATTTGTTTCGCATTTTCACAACTATTCGCTGGACATTTCTCCAGATCAATGATTTTCTATCATTCGCAAATTACAGTATTTAAATATTCTCATTCAGACATTTCCTCTTCGAACACTGAGCAAAGTCTGGTAGTCTTTTTCACTGTTTCATTTCATTCTGACGTATTATATGTGTTTAGGTTTGAAAGCTTTTGTGGATCAGGAAACAGGGTATTGAAAAAACAGATTGGTATTGACTGGTATTGAAAAAACAGATTGGTATTGACTGGTATTGAAAAAACAGATTTTTAGCGACTCTTACTATGCTCTCATTTTGTTACATATAACCCAACCTCTGTGGGTTTGTGTGTACTTAGTTTAGTTCTTTGAATGTTTTTAAATATGCCAAAAGGATTTTTTTAAGTAACACATCTTGCATGTACAGGTTGATGGCACATGATTAAAGACTGGGTCGCACTGGTGTAACAATTAAATTCTCCAAGCTCCCAAAGAAACTTATCTGGAACGTGAGTGGTTAGAATGGTTATTTCCTGCCTTCTGCACATTTTGCTGCATTCTGCAATTCACTGTGCAGCCCAAAAAGGCCATTATATATCACGTCATCAAAACAGTAGATTACACTCACAATTTACAATGTTTAAAACTGGATTTCAAACCCAGGTATATTCAGAATAAACTTCTTATTCAACTTTCATTCAAGAAAAAATATAAACTCCGCCATTCTTTCTTCATTCGCTTTGTTCTCTCTCTCTCTCTCTCTCTCTTTCTCTCTCTTTCTCTCTCTTTCTCTCTCTTTCTCTCTCTTTCTCTCTCTTTCTCTCTCTCTCTCTTTCTCTCTCTTTCTCTCTCTCTCTCTTTCTCTCTTTCTCTCTCTTTCTCTCTCTTTCTCTCTCTCTCTCTTTCTCTCTCTCTCTCTTTCTCTCTCTTTCTCTTTCTCTTTCTCTCTCTCTCTTTCTCTTTCTCTTTCTCTTTCTCTCTCTCTCTCTCTCTCTCTCTCTCTCTTTCTCTCTCTCTCTCTCTCTCTCTCTCTCTCTCT
>JBBKCR010000038.1:4416057-4426648 GCA_037577295.1 Ladigesia roloffi | reverse complement strand
ACACACACGCACACACACACACACACACACACACACACACACACACACACACACACACACACACACACACACACACATGCATATTTGTACACACAGTATCTTAAACATAGGGTATCAAAATTCTACTTTGGTGTCATAGATAACCTTCTTCTTCATCTAAACATTGTAAACCCCTTTGTCTGATATAGAAACTTTACATTATATCACACAAAAATGTTCACACATCTCTACAGATCCACTCAAAGGGTTTAAACGGACCCAAGAGTGGCTCTCATACTGCACGGTATTCTTTACCGTGCACAGTACATGAACTGGTATTAATGAATGCACTGGAATAATATATTAATTGTGATTTAAGAAGCACTCGAGGAGGAACGCAAGCTTTAAGAACTGAATTGATCACACCAGACGTGTGTAGTCTCTTTAGCACACTTTTAACATACCCTCCGACTCAGCGCATACAGCAACCCTATTCCATCAGTTATGATAAACAATATGGATGACTAATGGCGGGATGGTGATGGGAAATATATATGGGGGGATTGGGAAATGGCCAGCTTTGTGTTTTATGGGCTGCTCGCAATGTTGATGAATATTTGTTGGTGTGGAATCATAGCTTAATGTCAGGACACAATTTGTTGCAATTAGCCCGTTGATTTATAGGATTTTCGGGGCCTTGTGCATGGGAACAATTAACACTGTGCTCTGTGGCTTTTATTAATGGTGTGCAGCCAGTCTGTGTTTTCAACAAAGGAGAGGGAGTTCAAAGCCTGCGTACAGTAGGATGAGGTAAGCTTCGTGAAGGTAAAACTGTGATTAGCCTCTCACTATTAACTAGATAATTTGTATTTCTTTCATCGAGATGGTGGGAGCATTATGAAGCAATAGGTTTTTGACAAATTGGATCAACAACAGCATGCATTCTGAAGGCATTTTTCATTTAAAGTTGTGTTAGAGCATTTTTCCCACAACCAGCCAAGCTGCTATCCTTCAAATCTAAGTGAACTAATTATCGTGCACCAACGTGGGTTAAATGTACCAACGAGTGGAGATTTGCACACCCCTCAATGTTCAAAACGAAAACAAGCACTTACAAATGTTTTCATACACAATTATTGTGCTAAAACACAACATAAAATCTGTCCTGTGCAAAAGCTGCAAACCATTTAAAATTTTACATTTAGAACTCAGCAAATAATAAGAAAAAATGCTCTAAAACTTGCTCAAAAATACTAAAAGAATGCTTAAATTTTCAGCTAGAAAAACAAAGCACACTCTTTCACTAAGAGGTCTGAAAACCTTTACACTGCATTTTTAATCGCCTTTACACACAATAATAATAATTCACCTTCCCCAGCTTTTGCATTTGACGTCAACACGCCGTTTAAAATACAGACTACCAACTAACATTTAAACATCATGAAATGCACTACAAAACGCAAGCCTAATACACTAAAGCCTATAGACCCTTAACTAGCCTAAACCGTGGCCATTAAAGGCTTGCGAAACTATGCTATGAAACAAACAGTTAAAAAGAGCCAAACAGATGTTCTGCCTCACAATAACAAGGTTCAAGTGGAGCGGGGTGCCCCTAACTGGCTAATAAACGGCCCCAAATGAGTCTGCAATTAAATTTATACACTTGATTGCACTGCTGTCATGTCCAGTACAGGCTTATCAAACACCTGGGAACCATTTCCAAATAAAACCGTGGAAAAAAAAAAAGAGAGACAGAACAGAGCCGGATGAAGGAGACAGGATTCTTTTGTATTCGTTCTTACAATAGGCCGATATAGACAACAACATGTAGAAAGAATAAACCTTATAAACCTTACAATTGCTTCCTCTCCAATGTCTGGGAGATAGTGCTGTCATGTTTTTTTTTTGGTGCTTAATGAGAGGGTTTTTTTTTTTTAAGCCTCATGTTTAAAAGATATTTTTGACAATTTAAAACAATAAAAGTATATTAAGATAACTCAGAGCTGTCAGTGAGGTACAGAATTCATGTTTTGTTCTTCTCTAAAGCATATACTCTTTTATAGAGCAGATTTTTTGCGGTATACAGACTGACACAGCAAACTGGACAGCAGAAATATTACTCAAAGCTATCGACTTATTCCCTTATGTGAAGGTAATGTTTTGTCACAATTCTCCAAGTTTTCAGGCTTCTTATTTTTCCCCTTTTTATCTTCGGCGTCCCCCATCCTTTTGCGAGGACTTTCGCTGAGTTGACACTTTCTCTCTCTGGCTCAATTTAGCCACTCATGGCTCCGCCATGAAAAGCTGTCAGACGGATCCACTGTTAATATAGCTTTCTCTAGTCGAGCTCTCTTACGGTCTAAAACACTATAAACCCCTCAGAAGCTTCAGACTACAGCTCGCATGCTGCTACCATCCAACGGAACAGGACACAGTGATGGGCAGTGCTAATGAAATGCTAAATGCTAAATGAAAGAAATTGGCCTCGTTTCTAGGAATAAAAGAGAAGAAAATATTTCACCACGTATTTCACCAAGTGAGGAGGAATACGACTGTGGCTGCTGGCACACCTTCATTACCAGAAGTTTATTTGTTGAAGGAGCTAATCATGCCGCCATGAAGAGGTTCATTGAAACGCATGGAAGCTGCGGTTAAAGATACACGGTAGCCGAAGCAAAAGCAAATACTTTACCAAAGGGTGTCTGGTCTCATATTTGTTCACGGCTTTTCTCACTCTTGCAGCACTAAGCCGCACAAAGTATGTGGCTCCGGGCCAAGAACAATTCACCTAACCCTTTTATAATCATCGGAGAGGTCGGGTTTAGCCCCCAGAAAAAGGCGCTAAGCCGACAAAGGTACATTCCCAACAACCAGAGGTACCATTAAGAAAACCAGGACAAAATAATAGAATTAATTTTAACATGCACATTTTTAGGATTATGTCATTTTATAATTAAACTACAGTTCTACAGTCACCATACCATTACAGGAGTCTTTACAAATTAAGGTACCACAAAGGCTTCTTTGTGTAATGTTTTTAAAAAAATATTACTGGTTCTATAAGGATTTTTTTCAACGTACGAAAGAATTTGTTTTTGTCTGAGCAAGACGAATTGAAGATTAAAAGAACCGTAACATATAAGGTTCTGGTAATTAAAGGTTCTTTTGTAATTTGAAAAGGTTCTTTTTTCTTACAGCTCATTTACAATAACCTAATGTTACTTTCACCAAAAAACAGAAAGTTGGGGGATCCTTATACCCTCAAAAATGTTCTCCATGCACATATCTAAGTTATTTCCACAGGGATCAATAAAGTTTTCTAAATCTGATTCTGATACAGAATGCCTTTAATACACTCCTTTTGAAAACCGCATGTTGCATTCTTTTCTAAATCCTCACATTTTATAAAGGAAAAGTCCCAGAACTACCGCGGAGGAAAGGCATAAATTACAATGTCAGTCCGCTTATTTGATTATGTTTGCTAATTTTGTGACCTTGTCAAATAATTACCTGGCAATCTTACCTTTTTCTTCAGTTACCTGGTTCACTGAATAAGTAATGGCATTTTAACTTGGCCAAATTAAGTTGGGTTTTTTTTTTTTTTCTCGCACCCTCAAGTCACTGCCAAGCAATTGATTCAATATGTGCCGCGGGAACACGGTGCCGCCGTTTTCACGCGCTGAAATAACAACAGCCTGCGTTCAAAGAGCGCCGCTTCAAGCGTACCTTGACGGTGGAGGGATTTACCTCAGAAATGTTTTATACATGAACAGACCCACACTTTTGCTCACTTCATGTTTGACTTCGATCATAGCTTTTTTTTCTCTCTCTCTCTCCTCCCTGACGGATGACTAACAATCATCATTATGGCTGAAATGGTTACCTGCGAGTCAGGCCATAAATCTTGTTAAAATAACCAAAACCGTCTCGCTGCTCCCCCCCCCCCCTCAGAAGCAACCTGTTCTGAGTGCGGCCCATCTGTACATAGTTAGCGCCGCACTCGCACAGATGGCCGCCAAACACTTTCAAAGTTGCTCCGTCCGCACGTCTAACCTTACAAAGCAAACTAATTAACAGTAAACGCATCGCGGAGGAAGAAACCGTTTGAACAGGGTTTTTTTCTCTCTTTTTTTCCGGAGTTCTAATGAGCAGTGCGAGCGAGAGGGGTGCTCAGGGTGCCCGAGGTTGTTCCTGGAGCTCAAGGTTTACGGTCCCCTTAAAAACCCCAAATAAAAAGTTGGGGCTACCTAGAGCCCAAGCCTCTGTTACCTTTTTAACAACCAGCTTTGAAAGGCAGAAGGCGGAGAAGGTGGGACCCCAAAGTGGGGGTGTTTAGGACGTGTGAGTGAGGGTGAAGGCCCAAGTCACAGGTTTTAGTAACTGAATGACCGATAATACTTTTTTAAGCCAAGCAGAGATTTGCAACCTAAAATTAATTCCCAAAAGAGGCAAAATCCCAGAGTCTGAATAAGTACTGGAACTGGAACTAAAACAAGAAAGAAATAACTTTTTTACTTCTATGAATTTACCATTATGGAGATAAAGAGTTTTATTATGACAGCAACGATATTGTCAAAGCTTTATGAGGAATGGAAAATACGTTCTTAACTTTCAGTGTAGGAAAATGTAATTTTAATGGTCTAAACTGACTTTCTAGTCATTTTGAGCGTTTTCACACGATATAAATGACAGCTGGTATTTTCTTATTATGTAAAAAAAAAAACACACACACACAAATAAAAACTGACAAAAAAGATGATTTTTTTCAGCTGTCAATCAACAAAAACTTAGTTCTCAGAGAACCTCACTAACCCATGAAACTCAATTCATGAAAAAAAGAGACCTCCATCTAGATGGAACCTGGCATGGGCCAAGAGGAAATGTGAAACAAGCCCGCTGCAAAAATAAATAATACTTCCACTCTGATTCCTTATTTGTTTAGACAGATGTAGCCTTAATAATAAGAGTCCCGGGGAGAAAGACTGGCCTTCTTATCTTATCCATAACACGACCAGTGGCATTTACTGTGTACAAAATATGCAGCCGCTAAATGCAATTAAAATTTGATTCAATTATTTCAAATCATTTCAATTGTTATTACTGCAGGGATAAACAACACATACTACAATCTTGGTGCTCTTCAGAAGTAGGGTCACTTCAGCAGGGTATTTAGCTTGCCATTTACAATTAATTGTTATTTATTAATTTATTTGGAGGCAAAGTTCTGTTGTTAACAAAGCCATAAAATAAACTAAAACTGCAATATTAAGAATGTACTTCATTTCCAAACAAAACAATTTTCTAAAATATGTTGTTGTTATTGTGTAATTGAAGTATTTTAATACTTTAATGAAGTGTTGCAAATGTAAGCATAGACCATTTGTTTTCCTCATTAAAAAATGGAACCTAAATTCAGCTCAACTATGTTAAGACATTACGAAAGAACCCAAGTAAAAATACATTGTTTTAAAGGGCTTAGTATCTTCTTTCTTTTTTATTTCTTTTTATTTTATTTTTTTCTTATAGGAATTTCCGAGAAAAATTAAACAGTTGCTACTTTACCATTTCAGAAGAATGTCAAATTTACTATTAGGTATTATGTATTATAGAAGTGTTACATTAAATAGATTTTGCAGCTTCAGGTTGTAGTATTGGGGCCTTTTTTGAAAAGATATTTCATTTCCAAGTCTTAGTTATAATTTTCTGATAAAAGGCCTGGGCCGAAAGGAGTGCTGCTTATTCTCCTGACATATTATTTTTCAGTGATTATATCTTTTCCCCCACTCACCTCATAGAGTAAATTGGGATCGTATGCTCTGGAACTTTGTTTCCCTTTCGCCTGTTTCATTGAGGGCCACACTGTTGGACGAGGGAGGTGAAGGGGCAGAGGGGGCGGTTGCTGTAGAAGGATAGAAAAACAGAAAGGAGCAGTCTCTGCATGTCAGTTTGCCAGTTTTTACATTGACCATAAGTAAGGCGTTCCTTCCTGTTCACCTCTCGAGAGTGAGAGCCCTGCGGCCATGTGTAAGCAATCATGACAGAGACATTCTTATAGCGCGTTTCCTTAGCAGCGCTCGTGAGAGTGGGGCGAGGTAAACGTTAACACGTTGCGGGCTTGGAAATCCTCATGAGCTTGTCTCATTAGCAGCTAATTGGCACAACTTTCCTCTGTCTTTTGTTCCATGTTACATTTGTCTGTCTTTCTTCTTCAAACCTCCCACCCCACAGCACCACCACCACCGCCGCCGCACACCCCACCCCTTCCACCCTCCTTCAAGACAATGGGGAGCTGGGGGTTTAGAGCACATATTTCAGAGCCTGCTGGATGCAGCAAGGGAGTACAGTCCATATTACTGTAACATAAACACTGCTGTCCCACGATTAACCTCCGAAAGCAACTGAGTGCAAAATTGAGCACTCAACCTGCACGACCAAATTAGCTTGAAGATAGAAGAGGGGGGGGGCTTCCTTTCCTTGCTCGTTCACGGACTTCTCCCAAATGGCTAATACTAGGAAAAGAAAAACATCAACATTGCTAAATGGTGAACCATTTCTGCAATTTCCCTACCAACTTGACAGAGGGCACGAATATCCCCCAAAAGCTTCTGCTCGGCCTACCAGCTCTACCATAACTCATACAGTAGTCCAGCCCATGCTAAAACGATTCAAAACTATAAAAACGAACCTCTTCTGAGATTTAAACCACAGATTTGATTCATTTGTTATAAAAGGCTTTAAAAGTACTTTGTTTTTTCTTTTAAGTCTAATTTTCTCACTCAGTCGCAAAATTTTCTGCCGTTATCCGTCCCGTCTTGTCTTTTACTAGGGTTTTCATAGGCTGACGGAAACTGAAGGTAATTTTAAACAAAACAGACACCAACACAAGACAGTGGTGTCACTGATTGTGTTCTATTACTGCCATTTCCATTGAACAAGTCTTAGCTATTCACTGTGAATACCGACTTTACCAAAACACTCGCACTTGGCAATTCAACATACATAAATAAAGGTGCTCTACAAAATGATGTGTGTAGCCTCGCACCCTGGAATTCTTGTTTTCGATAGGAAGAGGCTCAAAGAATGCAATGATGGTTACAATTACGTGCATGCTCTTAAGTTAAAAAGAAAAAAAACTGCATTGTACGCGGGAACATGGAAAAGAAAGGAAGCCGAGGTCGGGAACTTTGAGCCCAGGGTCTCCTATGCTTTGAAACACCTGAAACGAGGTCCAAACCTGAGCTCAGGGGCCTTGGGTTGAAGTTATAAAAAAAAAGTGAAATAAGAGGAAAAGAGCCAGGTCTTACTTTGTCGGTGCCTCACCTCTTGCTTTTTCTAAAGGCGAGGCCCAAGCACGGGAAATCACTTGTGACCGGGAATATATTTTTGATACGTTCAGAGAAACGCCGAGAAAGGTGGGCCCTGGGGATGTATGGGAAGGTAGGGGTTGTACATGTCCACGGCTCTAGCTCACCACATCAAGACCCACATGCTTAACTGGTATTGACACTGACCTCACTGAGACCCAACAAGGTCTTAATACAGTAAGTGCTTTTCTTCAGCGCTGTTCTAGTACAGTCGGTGTGTACAAAACTGAGTTCTCTTTCTCTCTTGCACCTAGAAAACAGGCCCAAAAACTTCCCAGCGTGATTTTTTGCAATTATGATCTCTTGATTAAGCAGCTTGTGGATAATTGTTAAAAGTTTCAGTACTGAACTGAATGTTTAAAAACCAAAGCACCTGAACCTAGGGGTAGCAGCTGTGCCATTATAAGCTTTTTCATTTTGCACATCATAAATATCCCACCCTTTAAATTCAGTCCTGGTTTGTCTCAGACGTATATTATGCTCTGTGTTTTTAGGAATTTCTATAGACCTATCAGCATACCAAGAGCGTGGAGATATATTGCTATATCGATATTTTGCACACCGCCCTTCTAAAAGGGCAATCTGCACTCAGCAGGTGCAAAGGTAATTCCATTTAAGACATTTAAAGTCAATTTGAATATAATTTCAGCCATTACTGATGGGGCAAATGTCCAAGGAAGGTTCAAAGACTGGCTGTGTCCTTTCTGCAGAGCATGCAAAAAGACTTGCAATGGCTCCCAATGTGAAGGACTAAAGGCAAAAACAGTCACTCGAGCCCCAATATTTGACATCAGTACTTCGCCAAAAACTGCTAAAGCAGAACATGTTCTGCACAGATGTTTGCAGGATTTTTTTAAGCATATTCCATCATATTCCATTCATAGCAATTTTTATATGACATTACTCTTTTTCCTGGTACATCTTTCCATTCCAACTTCGCTACGCTTCTAAAAACAATAAAAAAAAGAGGATCACAAATATTACAAACATTTGTTTTGATTGATATTTTGCCTCATTGCCCAAACTAATTTATGCTCTATCATTACCTGATCACATCCAGATTTAAAAAGTACAAAGAATAATTTCTAAACTAATATCAGACGCAAATAAGACTGTTATGAAATATCAAGTGCAGAACATTATCATCCCAAAAGTGAAGTGAGTGAGTATATGGCGAGTATGTGTGTGTGTGTGTGCAGATTGTGTTGAGTGTGCAGGGTGCGCGTGAGGAGCCTCATCTGTTCAGCAGCGTCTTCAGGGCTCGTGCCGCTGAGGGCGGACGACAGGGTGTCACAACAGCAGACAGTGATGGATGCGCCACATTCCACAAGCAACTCGGCCAATTGGACACATTAACAAGAGGCACCTGCTTTCCTCCCCATACAAATCTATTAAAAGATAACAGCAATGGCGGCTCCCGATGTATTAGTAAATTTATAGCACTGGCTGCGCGCTGAGGAGAGCCGTCTCCTCCACATTGCTGGGCGAACAGTGTCATCTAGTGTTCAGACAAGCTCCTGTTTGGTGATGGACAATTAAAGCACTCAGATTTTGTTTCAGGTCTATTCCTGACAATGCACCATATTGCCATATATTAAATACTGCATTTTCTGCAATATATTTAAGAACAAGACCATTTATGCATCTCTTTCGGATATTAATGTTACTCTTATTTCGATTTAGTTTCTAATTCTACTTTGGTTATGAGAATTAAACGGGCAATTAGACAAAACGCCGGGCAAAATATGTACACGAGACGTGCAAGATTCAACTTGCCTCGCGAGACAAGGCTGGCGTGACAGCCCTCAGGCAAATTTTAATGATAAGCCTGATATTCATTATCCTTCAGATGGTGATATGACTGGCAAAAGGCATATGAGGTGGACAAGTGTGATGTTTTTTTTTTTTTCCTTGAAAAATTAGGCTAATGGGCTTTTTTAATGCATTCCTTTCTCAGTGTTTTTCTAAGAAATGGCATGCCCAAAAAAAAAAAAAAAAAATATGAGGCTCAGCTGTTGCACAAGCCAAACCTTCTAAAATGTAATTTCCTCCGGCAGTAGTAAAGCTGGAAATCAAAAAAGAAATACCAACGACAGCGTCGGATGTGCTGTAGTAGGGAATCAGTTCAGTGATTCATTCGCAGCTTTTTTTTTCTCTGATTATATGACATGGAGCAGATAACGGAGGAGTCTAAAAAAAACTAAACAATGAACTACAGCCTTGTACGAATACAACACGTTTGAGCATGTTAGCTTCACTTCTAACAATTCTAAACAATAGCAGCAATAGCGGATTATAGTAACAATAATACCCTGCCAACAAACGATCGTGACATTCACAAAAGCAGGAACAAGAGAAATAAAATTACTTCAACAATTAATAATGTTCAAAAGAAAGACATTTCCCGACCAATGGGGAGGTTGAATTGAACCCCAGCTGAGCTGGCCCCATTTCATTTACACACTCAGAGGAAGCACAGTCACACACACCTTCATCATAACATCCTAATCCATGAATTATCTGCTTTATATCGTGTCTAGGGTTCATCATTTTGAACCAAACTCAAAATCAAACAAAAGAAGAGTTCAGGTTCCTTTAAAAGAAGTAATGCTACCTTCCCCATCACCAGTCAAAGTACTGCAGTTGCAATGTCAGCAAAACAAGAAAAGAAAGCAGCAATAAAGGCCTTTGTTTCAAAGCAGAAGGACAACAGGAAACTGCTCTGTGGGAGAGTGAGTGCTATGATTGTGCTCATGTTGGGTTTTATTCTGTCTAGGACATATTTGAACGCAACTGTGGCATTAAATCTTGAAGGAAGGGTTTGGTTGACATGAAAAACATAATAGGACCAAACTTTAATATTGATTATACACATGAAGTCATAATATTTGCTATTTTGGGGCAAAAAAACACATTTGAAATAGGATACCATATAATTATTCTCCAATACTATTTTACTATTTTACTTTCTCCAAACATAGTTCAGTTTATGCTCATTTTGTTGTGAAACATGAAGTTGGGCAGGGTTACCTAGGAGATAACGAAGTCTATGATGGGTTTAGAAGAGCATTTAGAGTAGTTTGCCACAATAACACTAAACATCAAGTAGACATATATATTTTCAATAGGGATGCACCGATACCACTTTTTTGGAAAACGAGTACGAGTACCTGCAATTTAGTACTCGCCGATACCGATACCGAGTACTTAATAAAAACATGATTTAAATGTACAGGTAACAGCTTTAG
>JBBKCR010000038.1:4367732-4391350 GCA_037577295.1 Ladigesia roloffi | reverse complement strand
TTCATTTATGATATTAATATAAAAACGTGCGTATATACAAGGAAAGGTACAGTCCACTGGGCTCGGCTCGGCGCTACTCTACCACTACAACCGGTTGCGCAGAACCCGAGACGCAGCTCGAGCGGGACTGAGGTAAAACATTTGATATACCGTATTTTTCGCTATATCTCGCAGTCCTCTTTTTATTTATGATGTGTGTGCTGCAGCCTGGATTTGTGGCGTGTTCTGTTGCTGTGGAGACGTATCTGTCCCTCGTGACAAAAACGAGACGAGACGCGACGTTAATCCTGGTCATGTGACGATAACGAAACGAAATCTTTAATGTATTTTTGTTGACGAATAAAAACGAGACTAAATGTGGTTTACAATATAAGAACTGTGCTAATGTGTCTCTTCATTTTCGTTGACTAAAACGAGATGCGACGTTATGTATCTAGGACAAAAGTTTTGGGACATATTTTTCTCCTTGAAAATCGGCTGCGTCTTATATTCCGGAGCGTCTTATAGTCCGAAAAATATGGTTATTACAGTCGTCAGAATGGATGTTATTTCTTACTCTTGGCTTGTGTTTGTTTGCCACAAAACGAAACAATTGGCTCCAGACGAGGCTTAAGGAAGCACGGCAGCGGACTGCCGAGAAAAAAACGACTAACCGACTAATGAAAGTGTATTTGACCAAGCCTTCTTCATATCGTCGTTTAGTCGACTATTTGGGGGCAGCCCTAATGGGCTTTTAATGACCCACCAAAATGTTATTTTTCAGAGGATTCGATTATTGTCATATACATTGTATCTCTGTTTTTGTCCTTTTTTTAAATACGGTTTACACTGAACATTAAACCTGACGTCAAGAAAAAATGTACATTAAAAGGTATTCTCCTATATTCCTTCTATAAAGTTAGCATTGCAGTGATGCAAAGTTTTGTCACAGCAGCAACACTATGTACATATTGCTGTGTAGAGGTTTTTCTTTTTTGATTGGTACCAGTTCTTTTTTCTTTTTTATTAAGGTGCTTTTGTGGTTCTTACATTTCTGATGACACTGCAAGGAGTATTAGTTTATTAAAGATTTCATTTGAGGAGCAAAAAATAATATGTATATAAGTATAGAGAGAGATAGAGAGAGAGAGATAGAGAGCGAGAGAGAGAGAGATAGAGATATCACAATTACTCTGATCAGGTTTGAAGGTTTCAGTTGCTGTTGTTTCTCTGCTAAGGCCAAGAATATATTATCATTTTTGAAACTTTTTTAAAGATGTGTGCACATGTACTTCAGAGGTTACAAATAACTGTTTTATTCAAGTTTTCAAGTAGCACTTTCAGTTTCATTACTTAATAACAGAATGTGAATAAAAAAGTCTGCTATTATATGACAGCATACATTATATTCTTAAGATGAATAACTTGAATCTTGGGAGACTTTTTCTAGTGCAAACTAACATGACTGTTACATCGGCATTTACCAAAGGCTATGCCACGATTCTGCGACATTGTGATGTTTATCTATCAGTATCCATCTTAACAGTTATTCGTGTCAATACCAGCCAATTACTACTCTGTTCTTTTCTAATATAAAAAATATATAATAAAAGTTTGTATTGACATGTATTGCCAGTGGTTGTTCCAGTTGTAACAAATATTAAACGGTTACAGATGCTACACAGATGAAATTATTTTTGTACAGATGCATGTGGGTAATTAAAATCAATTAAATATTTGATCTGCAATAAAATTTAGACCTTTTTCTGTGGAAAAAAATGCTTTTTTTCATTTGTTCTATATTCACACAATTTTTTCACTCTACACAACGTCAATAAATCAAACTATCAAAAGATCAGTGTTTTACAGTTTTAAGTGACGTGAGGTAAAGGATGAACAACATTAAAACAGAATACTGATCTAACTTCAACCCATTAACAATTACGAAACTGTTTGCATGTTGAAAGTTACAGTTATTTTAGAAATGAAAATTAATATTCATAAACCAAAAGTCAACCCTTTATCAGGTATATCTGGTAAATGTAGTAGAAATGAGAAAAAATTTAATTCACAGCCCTCCACTCCCCATTTTAGGTCTTCAAAGTAATTACACAAATACCTCAACTGTCATTTTAATTCTTGGTTACAAAATTTGGAAGTCAGTGTCCTGACATCTCTAACCCATAGATGCTGGGTTTCTTCCATGGTGTCGCTTTGCCAAGCCTTTGCTGCAACTAGCTTTGGGACATTTCACATCAGTTTTGCCTTCAATAAGTGAAATGTACATTTAATTTGACTGAGGTCAGGTTAATGATGGTGTCCTTGCAATATATTCCTGTTTTTAACATTAAAAAGGTCTGTCGGAGTAAAGGACTGAGTTTTAAGGTCTGGTCTGATAATAAAATCCCTTGCACTGCAGAATTAGTCCTCATGTTTTTCTGGATTTCTTTAACTTTTGTTGGTTTCTGAGCTCACCAAAGTGTTTCTTGTTTTGATTTTTTCAGACAAATGATGGACTCCTTTTGTAAAAATAACAGAAAGAGATTCCATGTGCCACACTTTTAACTCTCGACCTTGTATCTGCTAACTAGCTAAAATAACATTAACTTTATCAATGTCTGCATATTTACAGACCTGACTACCTCACTTTGGTTTAAATAGGTAGTTGCAGACTCGTTATTAAGAGAAATGAATAGGCCCTAAATCAATTGACCAGTGCATCTTCTAATAAACATGGTGGCATTGGCAGCTTGCAATTAGTCAATTCAAAATCTCACATCCAAAATATCTGACATCATACAAAAGCTTAACTAAATGAAATACTGCATAACTGGAAGGAAAAAAAAAACAACAGCTAATATGAACCTGGAATCCTTCGGCATGATAGTTGACTGTAAACTAAGTAATAAAAAACGTACAACACATGCTTCATGATATCGTTGCTGTCTGGTGGAAACCTCATAACTCCACTTTTGGTCTTTGTTGTTGTTTTTTTTTTTTTCATAAAACAATACTATTGGTCAGTCTCCATGTGGGTCTGTAAAATGTCGAAATTACTAACCAATGAAAATTATTATACCAATCTTGACAACACAGTCTTCAGTTAGTTTCTGGAAAATTAGCCTTTTCGGGCCTATGAGTTTCCCGCCCAACAGTAACAATATCTCCTTAGGCCAATGAACACCACATACTGGGCGTGGCTCCAAAACCCTGACCTCAGCACCATTAGCTAATGCCTGATTTGCTGGATCTGGTCTCAGCCCAATACAAGAATGAGCAATGCCTTTTCTTTTCCCATTTTTGTGCTCTTTTTAAAACATCTTCAACAGTTATATCAGAAGTTCAACAAAAAAAATACATTCCAAGGATTGCTTTCCCAAAAACTTTAGAAAAATGATCTTGATCCTCACATCTGATAAAAACACATTCACACATTCCTTTTATACTCTCTGATATCTATGCTGCTTCACAGTAGTCTAAACTTTCTTCCACCTGCCAATGAGAACACAGCTATTACTACTATAGTGCTTTGGGGAAACTGGACCCAAGACTGGCCTTTTTATTGGTAACTAGCTTTAATCTCATTACATTCATCACTCTTCTACTTACCTCTTCATTCATAAGCAAGTAGAAATCCAATTTACTGCTTATTGGTACAGTAGTTTCAATATGACTCCTCAATGAATCAGTTTCCTCATTGAATTTTGTCTGTAGACTACATAAACAAACATGTTGGTAAAATCTAACACAGCAATCCTGACAGAATCGTTCTAACATTTCCCAGTTCGATAAGATGGAGAATGTCTTTTTCTCAATTTCGGCTACAATTCAGGATGAGGTCCGCTTGATTTGTCTTGTTCATTAGAGCTGGGTGCAGGAACGTGGAAGGCCACGTACGGACACCATTTGGAATTGAGGCAAACCAGCCTCTCCAGTGTTGCAGCATTGACTATATCAAAGCCCGTTTGACCCCCAAATGTACTGGGCTTCCAGTAGTCTGGTGAACATATGGGATTTCCCAAAAGGCCTTTCAGAGAAAATGGTGCCCCCATCTCCACCATGCTCTCTCCAAATATGGCACCAGACCTTGTTTTCTCCAACAGCAGAGCTGGGTAGAACTCCAGAGCGTTAATATCCCCATAGAGATCCTCCAGCTCGCGTGCCATTTCTGTCTCACCTGGAAAATAATACAAAATAAGGGATCGCAGATCGTAAATCAAGGTCAGAATGTTGCCACCGAGTTAGTTATGTGGAAAAAGACAAAAATCAGAAGAATACCATAAGCTTTTTAAGAACTGTAATATAATATACTGGAATACCCTGTAAGAATCTTTCAGTAATAGACGTATCCAATACTCAATTTACTCAAAACATCCAATTATCAAAAGAAGCACTTAAAGATGCACACTGGAAGAGAGACGTTTGGGTAAAACATGTGACGCAATCCATTTCTATGCACACAGGAGTACTGAATAGTAATTTCAGTTTAAATGTAGTTACAATGGCTTAGTATGCTTTTAATCTGAAATATGATCATGTGTATGCATGTGAATACCTGTAAATTCGGAGAATGATGTATATGGTTTCAGATTGAATCTTTTGCGGTACTCATTGAAAGGCCTCAGGCGAAGTTCTCGAGATTCTTTAATAACTCCTTCAGCTACTCTGGCCACTACATGGGGTATGTTATGCCCACCTCCAATCTAGGTAGGAAAAAAATAGCAGTAGACAAGCATGACCTAAAACAGTGTGAAGATGCATGACTGCATGCGATAGAGCTTAAAAACTTAGAGAGTGTAAAGGGTTCAAATTCTGCACACTGTTTACAACCACACGAGTACACTGAACCTTCAGCGAGGCAGGAGTTCCAGTGAAGAAGCATCAAAGCTGACAATATTCGAAGCCATATGGAAAGTCTTCAGTTCAACAGAAAAGATCATGAACGAGTAGCACTTCTGAATGTTAAAAGTGTGTTGTCTTAGTGCCATGCAGGGGTTGTGTAAGGCCTGTTGGTCAATGCTAAGGTTTGTTTCAAACCTTTATATTGCAACAGTCATCAGTACACTGCAAGAACTGTCAAAGATTACAGTACCAAATATGCTCTTCCTTTTACACGAAATTCAGTGGAAGAACTGCTCAATACATGTTACAGATTCTTGAACCACCTCCTGACCAATCAACATCACAACTCTTCCCAAAACACTCCCTCTAGTCTGGAGAGCATGTATTGTACCACATGGGTCTCTGTTAAAGTCATTTGAACGTTTCAAGAGCCCAAACTATCACTGCAGTAGCATAAGAGGGTAATAAAAGGAAACACTTACACAATAGGGACAACAATATTAGGACACTGTTTCTCAGGGTTTGGGCTCGGCCCCTTACTTCCTGTGAAGTGGAATCTTTATGCTCATCCAGCAAGACTGTGTCCCAGTGCAAAAGCGAGCTCCATAAAGACGTGGTTGACTGGCTCTCGCAGAGCCCTGAACTCAACCCCATCCAGCACCTTTGGGATGAACTGGAACGGAGATTCCGATCCAGTCTTTCTCATCCAGCATCAGTGCCTGGCCTCATAAATGCTCTACTGAATTAATGGACACAAATTGCCACAGAACTCAAGGCGGACCAAATCTAGATTAAAGTCTATGTGTCTGATTGCAATGTAATTCATCCCAATACTTTTGTCCATATATTGTGACTTCTAACAGTAGTGGAAACGGTCCCTGTGTTATTTATAATGTTTTTTAAAGAAAGATATACACACTGCTAAATTATTTATCAATTTTTAACCATTTAAAGTGGTGATAGTAAATGTACTCAAAAATATTTCCAAGAAGACTGTATTTCAATACATCCTGTGAAATATACAAATAAATGTTAAAAGCTGATTGGAAAACTATGTGAATAGTTCATTGCACTGGACTACTCACTCAACAAAGCGCTCTGTAACACCAACAGGACTCTACATGACCGATATTATGGGTCACTGAAATAAACAGCTCCACAAACATTTAAGAATACTGAGGAACTGACAATTCCAAAACGATTTATTATCTTGATCACCACATAAAAAATAAACACACCCAGCTAAAATGATATCTAGGCAAACCTCACCTGTCCTGCTGGTTGGGTTGAGAAAGCCTGGACCAGTTTCTCCACTCCGTAGTGTGTGAGGATGGAGGTGTTGTAGATGAACTGAGAATAGGGGATCTCTGCCCCATCAATAAAGAAGCTGTCAGGCATGAGTGGATGCCAGTGGTACAGCTGGTTAAACTCCACAGCGATGCGATTCTGATACTGGAACTGAGATTGGAAAAGCAGGGAAGGGTCAAACTTCAGCTGCAGGTGGTAGCCGCTCAGATGCTGCACATAGTCTTCAATCACGATCCGAATAGTTTCACCTGGCAAAAAAATGAAACAAAAAAGTCAGTTAAATGACAGCTACTGAGTAACTGCATACACTACCAGTCAAAAGTCTGGAAAAACGTTCTCTTTCAATGTTTTTTTTATTATTATTATATTCTACATCATAGATTAACACTGAAAAAGAACCAAATGATGAAGGAACATGTGGAATTACACAGTAAACAAAAAAAGAGAACCAGAATATGTTTTGTGATAAGGTAATGATGGTTTGTTGTTTAATTAGTGAGGTGGTTCTTGCTATAATGTGGAGTAGAACCGTAGTGGAATAGGATCACTAACTGTGTACCAACCCGACCATTACAACTGATGATCCAAACACATTAAGAAGGCAAGAAACTCTACTAATGAACTCTTGATTAATTAACTTCTGTTAATTAAACATCATTCAAAGTCATTTCCTCATGAATCTGATTGAAAAAAGCCAGGACTGTGCAAAGCTCTCATCAGAGCAATAGGTGATGTTTTCAATCTTAACCTACAATGTAATTAATAATTAACACAAAGAAAAAGAATAAGAAGGTGTGTTCAACCTTTTGACTGGTACTATATATTCAGAGTCATATGTAAACCATATTTGTGTCATACAGTGCAAATTGCTCTGTGCATTGCTGATAAACTAAAAGACAAACAATCATGAAGAGTTTAAAATGACCTGGAATTAAATCCCCTATAATGTTAGCATGTTTAATATTTGAGGCACTGTTACAATGCAGCAATATGAAAAAAATCTAGATGTGATGTAAATAACTTATTTGTTAGCTTCTATCCATGTTCAAATATGTGCAGATGTCAAGTGTGAGAGCTAAAAAAAAACAGGTATAGTCTATAGGCTGCCTACCTATAATAATAAGTCTGGTGGTCTGAAAGAGTTGTTCGTCCCCCCAGGTAGGATGCTCGTTCTTCAAGATATCGCAAACACGGTTGTGCTCACGGAGCCACAGGGTGGCGTACATGCTCAAGCCTGGCAGTAGGCCATACACCTCCTGGCCTATAGCCATCTGCTCCTCTGGAGGCACCGACCGAGGGTAACTCATGTTCACGTTGGTCTCTGCCACTGTAGGTGGGTACATCTCTCCCTTTATGATCTATTGAAGCATACAGAACATCAACACAGTGCTGAAATCCACAAAACACTGATTGTCCTCTCTGCAAAAAGGAGCTAGGATGACATGGTTTCTTTGGATGCATTTCAACCATAACGAACACTTTCAATCCTCAAGTGCATGCGTCACAACAATTTTTTCCACGATTTAATGGACTTTAAACTTGCAGACTGACTGTCTTTTCACAATAGGAGTAAACCAGGCATTACACTGGTCTATTATTGCAGAGCCTTGCATGGCATTGTTCTTATCTCTTGATTTATTAGTCTGAGGTTTCATAATAAATCACAATCCTTAACCCTGATATTAGTCGAAACAATCTGGAAAGTGGTGCAAGTCTTGGGAAAAAAGCATATCACTGTAGAGTTTCGTCACAGGATGTAGCCATGTGAGAACTTTGGGTTTAACGTAAGCATTTGAATTAGATTGGTACCCGATGAGGTCTAAAAGGGGAATCAAAAAATGTTCATTTTATGCAAGTATCTCTATGCATAACACTGATCAGTATCTCTTGCCAATTTAGAGAAAGCCTGAGAATTTATGAGCACTGGCTGATGCAAACTTGGAGGCATGTGAACTTGAAAACAAGCCAGGCCTTTCACACCAGGAGCCGTACCTGGTACTTCAGCTTCCCGTCTTTGTGCAGTCTGAGACTTAGCTGGCGTTCAAGATTATCTCCATAAATATGTCCAGCGTCCACCTGTACACAAATGTAAACACAGGAATCTGTTAAACATGTGCTAAAAATCCTAGAATGCCTAGAGAATTTTGACTGAACCAGGAAATTTACAGCTGTACACAAAACATTCTCCACAACTCCAACATTACCAGGAATGGTCTATTCTGTAGGTTAACCATGCATCAAGTAGGTAAAACTGAAACAGCATTTCTAAACGTCTCTCCACATTTCTAGAGATGTATTCATATGTGTTATCATGCCTTTTTCCAAAACTATGCTATGCAACTACGTTTTTAAGCACTTACTCCATGGCCGAGGGCTTTTGTGAAGCCCAGGCCCACCCGATTGTGTGTCTTGAAGAACTGGTGGGTGAAATGCTGAGCGAAAAAAGCAAACATCAGATTTGTTCCCTGGGGATCACGTCTGAATTTCCGCCTCAACATGAATTTCTCCACCAGCAGCTTAGGGTCTGGAAGATCCATTTTCCCTGCAGAGAAAAGAAATATCAGTTTCTGCAGCTGTGCATGCAACAAGGCTGAGGTATTCAGGTGGGATATTTTCATAATAACAGAGATTCAGAGAAATGGAATGACTAAAAGAAATAAATCTCCAATTTCTTTCCACATTTATTCTTATTTTCTAATTCCTACCTGGTGTTTAAGAATTCAAACCTACCTTTCGTCCCCATAGGTGTTGGGCAGTCCAGCGGCACGGGTGGAAGGATCCGGGTGTAGTAGGTGTTATTTGAATAAGCCTCCCAGTTCATGTAGTCATACTTGGAGTTGTAAGTGGGAGGGCTGGGTATCAGGTTGGCCCGCACTGTAGTAGGACAGAGGTTCAGAATAATGGAATGACCATAATATGAATGACTAAAAAAAGGACATTTTCACCATGAGTTTCCAAGGAATCAAGATTTTTTTGACTTATATATATAAGTTGTCCATCTCCAGTGATTTGTATCATTACAAAAAATTCTTTATGCTTCATGCTATGGCAGTATATTCCTATATATCCTAAAGTACATTTTATTTTACATTTTATCATAAGTTAAACATTGTTAGATGTCTCATATTGGCTTAGACTGGTCAACCATCCATCAACAAAACTGTTTACGTGACACCAAAGACATATAAAGTCGCCACAACCTCATTTGAATGGCTGTTATAGCATCATCATAGCATTTAAGCAGTTTTGTCTTTTGATGTCTCTGAAGGCCAGTCACAAATATTGTATACCAAAATTTGCCTTTTAAAATCGCCAGCAAATTCATGAATAGGGGTGTTATAAATTTTAAATAAGGGATCTTAAACACTTTCCTAACAGGAAAACATATATTTATGCTGAACCCAAGGAAACAACTCCCCCACGAATGGGTGTGTTACTGCTGGAGCTGAAACTTACATCCGGAGTAAAGATGCAATCCTCATTAACTGGATGTGCCACCTGGGAGCCCCTGTTCCCTTTGGCTAGTATAATTTACTGGTATGCCACTGAATACTGCATACTGAACTCATGGTTTTTCTCTGAATTAGTTTAGTGTTTTGATATTTTCTGTTTAGGGTTTTATATTCTCTCCATTTATCCCCATTCTAAAGGGGAATCGCTACGCTTGCTTGTTGTGGGGTTGTATCTAGTTGGGGATAATTGGTCCTCGCCTAATCTCAGCAAATGCAAAGATTGCATAAGGCAGACAAAGCAGGGTACTGAAACTCAAGCAGCAAATTAGAGCACTTTACATGACATTGTATAATGTATGGCCAGTGGGCTACTCCGCCTGTTACTTTGAGCTATGGTTACGTCATCCCATATGTACAGCTATGGAGGGTTAACTGGGGAGACAGCAGAAGGGCCTCTAGTGCCAGAAACGCTTGGCAAAGGAAGAGGGATGTGAGGAATTTGAAGGCTTGCTGCAGAGCACACAAATTACCATAGCAACTAGTGGCCTGACTGACTCCAAAATGACTGTAGTCATAAAAAAGGTAAAATACGACATGGCTATTTCACCTTTGATCCAAACAAAGGCTGTCATGCCAAGAAAGCCATTGAGAATACCGAGCATTCTCATGCCAAATGATATAGAAAAAGAGGAAAGAACATGTTCTTTAACAGAATTATGGGAGGAAGAGATAATGAGGTAAATCAACACAACTCCATGGGCCTCAGCCCAGGGCAGAGACTGGGTAAATATGGGCAGGAAGTTGGGTCAGTGGATGCTCTTTTAGTCAGTATGTTGGAACTGTGGAGTACAATAACAAAAACACACTGCTGGAGCCCAGAACCCAGAATGAGCGCTAACATCAAACCGTGCATCCTCTGAAAGCCTGAGTCAAGAGGCGCATTAGATAAAGGAAATGCTATTTAGAATAAAAGTAAATAGAGAAAATGGTACAGACATTTCAAAGATGTTTGTTTTTACTGCTATCAAATAGCCAGTGTAAACACAGGCCTGCTCCTTGTGGATGTGAAGCTTTCTTGCCTTAAGTGCACTTGTGTGGTCTCCTGCTCTGTATGAGACAGAAGACAACATTTACATCCATTTTTGGAAAGTTTGCCTTCTTCAGAAATGATTCACAGGTGATATTAGCAACAGATAGAAGCAACTTTGGGCTAGTTAGATCTTTCTCAACACACAAAACTACCAACTGCAAGAACTGAATTTATTTTTCCCTTGTTTAGTGTAGGAACCCCCTAAGGCTTTAGTTGTTCAGATGGTGTTAGATTGTGGGTACAAAGCTGTTGACTGCTGCACTTGAGAAGCTGCCAACACCCTGCCATTACCTCACACCCCACCCTTCTCTCTTCAAAAGAAAGAACCCGCCCTTCTCTCTTCAAATGAATTAACAATTCATTTTACCAAAGGCGGCTTTATTTAAAACAATGTGAAAAGATGTGAAAGAGGTACATTAAGTGACTGCATTTCACAACTAAGTCAAACAATAGATCACTTTAAGCCAAAGGAACATGTTTTCTAAGCTGCAGTTCCATTGTATATATGATAATGGTTATTGCTAAATGGAGTTTTTGTCCAAAAAACACTGCTGAACAGTCATGGTGCGTTTTTCAGGACTGTAATCCCACAAGGCCTTGAATTAATTTACATTTTTCCCAGTTCCAATACACTCGGTTTCACTTGGTTTTGTTAAAAACCTGATTAAATGTGTTAGAATGAGCAAAACACCAAAATATACAAAGCAAGGAACATGGGTTTCATTCTCCACGGGTCCAGCAAACTAGGCTACATCAAAAATGTTCTTGGGCAAAACTCCAAATGCTTCCTTTGCCTTCATCTGTAACATGATTTTGCAATTCTGGAAAAGAGAATCTGGCAAATGCATTTCACTTAAATAGATGGACCCACTTCAACAGACAAAATCTCCATCACAGCATGGAAGTGTTTTCCTTCTAATAAATGAGTAAAACAACAAAATATACAAAGGCACATGGGTTTCATCCCCCACCTGGTCAAGCACACTATGCTACAAGAAAAAAAAGAGTTCTTGGGCAAGACTCCAAGTCTTCCTTTGTATTCACGTTGTATTTAAAACTTGCAAGTCATTTTGGATAAGAGTATCTGCCAAATGCTTGAATGCCTAATGACCTAAATGGATGGAATAGTTACTCTAATGGGATGGGAACATACAAGTATTCAAGAAAATGGGATGGGAATAATGCGTAATATTAAAATACTATTATGACAGTATTAAATTATTATTTTAAAGTATTAAAATTAATTAATTTATTTTCAATAGCATCTAAAACACATTTGCATATATTATTTGCATGTGGTAATATAGACAGTGCAGCATTACTGTCCATATTCTCAAACCAATGTACAGTAAAACCATGAATTAATCCATTATCCATGATCTGAGCTGCTATGGTTGTGGGAGTGCTGGAGCTCATCCCAACGACCAAAGGTGAGAAGTTAAAGTTTTATGTGGGTTCTCTAATATAAGGTAGAGGTAAGGTAGAGTTTAGATCGGGCTAAAAAAATTAGACCCGATCCGACCCGGCCCGGCCCGAGGACAGCGGCAGGAAATATAGGCCCGACCCGGGGATCGAGCCGTGTCGGGCTCGGGCAGAGAATCTAAACTCTAAGGTAAGGTATTGGGTAGTTGGATTCCTTTTCCAGCAAGTAAAGAGTAATTAGCTATGGGTTTGAAAGAATGATCAGTAGTTTGGAATGTTTATATTTTGAATACTGAAAGACACTACAGTTTGATAACATCACTATCCACTTTATGCACATTAAGCTGTATAAAGAGTTGCGCTTCCTGTGTACAACCGAAACATGAGTTTTACCAGTGCTGTTGTTGTTGTGTATTGGCTTGTGGTGTATTGGCCTCTGAGTAAACAAGCATGTACAAGCATGAATAATTCCTGTGCTTGAGAGGTAAAGGCCGCTATCAAGCTATCTAAATAACAGTGCTGGTAGCACATTACGATTTAGCAATAAAAATAGATGATGGTCCTAAAATGTAAACGTTTTCCCTCTTTTGTTTGAGTGACTGCTCTGTGCTCTTTGATTCAGTCTTGTTTCATTTTGCACACAGCAGCAATTATGTCATGCTGAATGAGGAAAATCTCATTACAGTTTCATTCTTAATGTTCGTATAAGGTCTGTTAACAATAATGTGATTTCACGAGTTTAAAAAATGGATGTCATTTTAAGGCATTGAAGATTTAGTAGTATGATGTGCTCTTGCATAAAATAGGATGTGAAGTGGTAACAGCAACAAAGTCAAAGAGAGGCTGTTAAAAAGGACAGCCCCTAAAAAACAGCTAATCAGTGACTCACAGCTGAAACCAAGAACTCAGCGATGATGTTAATGAGTATGTCAGTAAAGTCCCAGTAAAGCTGTGATGTGTTGTACATACACAGGTGCAACTGGAATCAACTTGATTTTCAAATGCCCAAATCTGTGCAGCCACTGGCTACACTACACTCTTAACACACCAGGAGGAAGAGGAAAATATTTAAGAGGCAAGAGCCCCTTCACTGCTGCACAGACACACAGCTCCTGTGTGACCTCACACACACACACACACACACACACACGAATATATACCTCAGGCCATCAGAATCCTCAACCAGAACTAAAAGCATAAACATATACACACAACACTAAAAACACTCTCCTCTCCTCAACAGCTTAGACTTTTATTACCAGTTAAAACACTTTATACTAAATATTCTTTATAAAACATGACATTTAATTATCACGTATATTTATTGCCATCCTAATTGCACATTTTATTGATGTCCAGCATTTTTAGCACCACTCTGTTCTGCATCCTTTACACATCTCTGCTGTCTGAATACAGTACCAGTCAATACCGTATTGTAGCCCTGAATGTAGCCATTGTCTGTCTTGTCTCGTCTTGTCTTGTTAAGTTATATTGTTGCTCTTGTATTCTGGCCTGTTAGCACTTGTGTTCTGTTCTGCTCTTGTGTTTCACCATAGTCCTGGAGGAACATTGTTTCGTTTTTACTATGTACTGTGTATATGGTAGAAATGATAATAAAAACACACTTGACTTGAAATTACTTGAAAGACATGTGTGTGGGGTTTTTTTGCATGATAACATCACTATGCACATTAAGCTGTATTTAGAGTTGCTTTTCCTGTGTACAACTGAAATATAAGTTTTACCAATGCTGCTGTTGTTGCATGTGGTGTATTGGCATGTATAATTCCTGTGCATGTATAAGACTTTTCAGTCTGGAAAGATAAATGCTGCTATCAAAATACATATGATAAGCAGTGCCGGTAGCAATTTTAGATTTAGAAATTAAAAATAGATGATGGTCATAAACTTTTTCCCCCTTCTGAATGAGTGACTGCTCGATGCTCTTTGCTTCTATACAGGCTTGGTTTCGTTTCGTTTTGCTCACAGCTTCGACTATGTCACGCTGAATAAGGGAAATCCCATTACAAACTCCCTCTTCATGTTTGTGTGATTTTATATGGCAACAGGTCTGTTAAAACAGATGTGATTTCAGGTTAAGTGGTATTTTAAGATGTGTTCTTGCATAAATTAGACGATGAATGAGAAAAAAGCATTATTTGAAGAGGTAACAGCAACAAAGTCAAAGAGAGGCTGTTAAAAAGGACAGCCCCTAAAAAACAGCTAATCAGTGACTCGCAGCTGAAACCAAGAACTCAGCAAAGATGTTAATAAGTATGTCAATAAAGTCCCAGTAAAGCTGTGATGTGTTGTACATACACAGGTGCAACTGGAATCAACTTGATTTTCAAATGCCCAAATCTGTGCAGCCACTGGCTACACTACACTCTTAACACACCAGGAGGAAGAGGAAAATATTTAAGAGGCAAGAGCCCCTTCACTGCTGCACAGACACACAGCTCCTGTGTGACCTCACACACACACACACACACACACACACACACGAATATATACCTCAGGCCATCAGACTCCTCAACCAGAACCAAAAGCAGAAAAACTCCAAAAAATCACCCCCCTCCTCTCCAGGACAACTTAGAATTTACTAACCAGTTACATTTCTTTATATTAAACTTTCTGTATGAAACACAACAATCTCTGTCAATCTGCCACAAACTGCACAATTATATTTATTGCCATCCTAATTGCACATATATACTCTGTTCTGCATCCTTTGTACATCTCTGCTGGCTGAATACAGAACCAGTCAATACTGTATTTACCCTGAATGTAACCATTGTCAGTTTGCACTCTCTTTTTTTTGTCTTGTTAGTTTATATTGTTGCTCTTGTGTTCTGTTCTGCTCTTGTGTTGCACCACGGTCCAGGAGGAACTGTTTTGTTTTTATTATTTACTGTGTATATGGTAGTAATGACAATAAAAACCTACCTGACTTGACATGACTATCATATATATATATATTGCTTGCTTGTGTGAGGCCACACGTCTGTGCCACACTTGGTGCTTTTTACCTATTAATGTGACCTCACACACATCCCACATATACA
This sequence comes from Ladigesia roloffi, assembly GCA_037577295.1. Taxonomy (NCBI): domain Eukaryota; kingdom Metazoa; phylum Chordata; class Actinopteri; order Characiformes; family Alestidae; genus Ladigesia; species Ladigesia roloffi. The sequence continues at coordinate 4,376,192 of JBBKCR010000038.1, read as the reverse complement.
CGTGTGTGAGTGTGTGTGTGTGTGTGTGTGTGTGTGTGACCACACTGCAGCTATATGCCGGTTCATGAGTGAAATTTCTCTTGCCTGTGAAAAGTGATCCCCTCACCCTAGTCTGTGAAGTTGGTGAACTGTGTATGAACTGTTTTCATTGGTCTACAACCACAGAATTTGTGTGAAAAGGCCTTTGTCGTCTTCTAGAATAGACAGAAACTGTCCAAGTTTTATTGAATTATGCTGTAAAACAGTTGTGGTTTTAAATACTACTTAGACATATTGATAATGACCAATGACTTTGTCTCAATGTATCAACTGCTTTGCATCCCTGCCTTGCTGATAAGAAACTGCATTACGTTAGAAAAAAGCTTTCACTGCAGTGCTACCTGACAGAGAATTTACGCCTCATGCACGTTCCAGATGTGGGTCAAAGTAAACACGCAGAGTGTACTGGATTCCCAATTACGCAAAGTGATTTAGTAGGACAAGAGATGATAACTACATTCCGAACCAATGCGCACTTTGCAAATATTTATCTTGGAGGCAGTGCTGAAGCCTGGACTGATGTCTGTCAGCTGTGAAGAGACTGTCTGCAGATTGTGAGGGATGTTTGATGGTGTATACAGACTTGTGTTTATATCACAGGAAAAGCTACTATTACTAAACTCCGGGCCAGCGTGAGAAAGTGCAGCGCAAAAACGAGCCTCCATTATGAAATGAATTTTTGAAACATAGTTTTCTAATATGTATTCTAATCAGTCAAATTGGATGTTACTAATTATCAAGAAGCTTAGTATACAGTAGCTTTTATTTATCGATTTTATATCAAATACACTTAAATATCTGGAATTACTGTTTGCAAGTTATATAGAACAAAGTGTATAGAACAAAGTGTATAGAACAAAGTGTATAGAACAAACTGTATAGAACTAACTGTATAGAACAAAGTGTATAGAACAAACTGTATAGAACAAAGTGTATAGAACAAACTGTATAGAACTAACTGTATAGAACAAACCGTAGAGAACAAACATGATCTGCAGTACGTATAATGAACTGTATAGTACACGTGTCCTGATGGTGTATTAGTCTTGTTATTATAGAAATCTAGTCTGAAAAAAACTTCTTAATCTTTAAAATAACTATTAATATCTTTAATATTACTATTAATATGACATGTATTTGCCAATGGTGATTTTTAACCAACTGTTGTCAATAAATTGTTATGAAAAACAGTTTGATTGGGCTTGCCAAAATGATACATTTTACCGTAACGGATACAGGCAATATAGTAATCCGTTTTTGTTTGTACTTTATTGATCCCAGAGGAGATGAGAACAATGAATGCTTGGACTACTGACCTGTCAGAACCTTGCGCATTAGCCAGTCTCTCAGGAATGTTTTGTTAATGATGTTCCACAGCCAGTGGAAGTGAGTCAAAATGTAGTGGATGAAATTAGGGCTGGGCCGCAAGAACTCATACACACTGGTCCAGAACTCGGCTATGAGGAAGACAAGAGAAGAACACACATCCTTAAAAGAGACAGTGAGCATGCTTGTGTATTATTTTACAAACAATGTAAACTGGAACAAACATGTGAGATAACAAGGTTACGTCCAAATTCAAAAATATAAGCCTTAAAAATCTTTTTAAGACTAAAATTATGGAGTCAGGATAAAATAGCTTTTATCTATTCATTTTCATATCAATTAAACTAACACTCAGAAGCCTGGAAAAATTGTTTCACTTATCAAAGCATGTGTGTATGGTATTATGTTCGGATTTCAGTCTGTTTTGAAGTTATTTCGCCTGTCAGAGATGCAAATTTAGCTATATATATATATATAAAATATTGATATACTGACTTTATATACATTGCACACAACAATCATGTCTGGAGAGTGTTTCATGTCTGTGTGTCTTGCAGCCTATTGGCCAAAGTCCATGAAAACCATGGAGGCCCCTCATCACCTGTGTGTTAAGTTAGGTTAAGGACTGGAAGAAGCATTTAGAGCTTTTTTTATCAGCCTCTCATGAAATTTCACTAAAAAGTAAAATGCACCTCAGGAAACAATCTGCATATTATCTATGCATAGAAATGTTGCCAAATATGTTTTTTCAAGGAACTGGAAATATCTTCACTCCTCAAGATTGTGTTGCTTTCACTTATCGGGAAATCTACCACTTGTATTTCCAATGCTAGTGCACTGATACTTTCTCTGGCTTGTAAATTAATCATTTAAAAAGACTATAAAAGGTCAAACCTGTTTCTTATTAACTTCCTGGCTGTAGCTTTGTTCCGTGTACACAAGCGTAAATTTGGCTCAGCATGAAACACTCTGCTGGAAATACTATTCAGAATCTGACGGACTTTATTTCCTTAGCTGTTGTTTCTACAAACGACAACTGTTCTAATCTTCTTCCATCTCATTGGATTCCATGTTGTAATTGTGATATAGGACACGTGGAGATTTTTGCATCCACTGTAAAGAAATTATAATGGTGCAACAAAAAATGGTTGTAATGAAAAGTTGGACATTACACCAAATAGCTGTTCTTTGCAAAGTATGATGGAAAAGTGGTCAGTACGTTATCTCTAAAATGTTGTAATGAGGTGGGTGGATGTGTTTTTGCTTGTATTTATTAATCACAGTTCATATCAGAGGCCTTATTTCTGCCCCAAAGATCAACCACAATCCTGCTCTGTGTTTTAGTCAGGTATGTAATCCCACTGTGTTGTATTAAAACAGTTTTACAGTCTTAATATTACTGTTAATTACTAATGTTAGTCGATGTGTTACAGCCTTGAAGTAATATTGAGTTTAGGAATATTGTATATAAATTAAATCAAGTTTTATTATTATTATATATAAGCAGCACTATGGTGTTGGGAAAATTGGCAAGACAATCATTTGCCACCGGAAGTGAATTAGACCCTCATGTGTGACTCGATCTTTACTTGTTGTACTGAGTGTGCCCCTAAGCACATACACATGTTGTATTAGGTGCAGAGAAAAAAATCTAGCAGTACACTGAAGGTACATGTAACTGGTACCAATAAATAATTATAATTTAATTATAATAATCATATATATATATATATATATATATATATATATATATACTGTATGTACACAGTTTATACACGTAAACTTCTGTATTCATATTTCTGTAATATTTGTAGAGTGTACTTTGATGTTATACTGTATATATTTTCATTCTGTTGTTTTTTTTAAAAGCTACTTCTTTTAAAAAGCTACTTCTACTGCAATTGTCCCACCTGTGGGACTAATACAACTTTTACAGTGTATTCAGAAAGATGTGGGTCTGGGCCTGAATACAAAATGGCTAATATTAATGATCATAATAGAAGCGTCATTGTGACATCCCAGGACAAACAGTAACTGGACCTACTGGAAAACGGTAGTGAAAAGGCCCCCCACCTTTTGTTGTAAATAAATAACTAAAGACGCACAAATAATTGAGAAACCAGAGAATGCAAAAGTAAAGTGTTGTAATAAGTGTGGAATCAGATCAAACAGCTGTAAGATGAACTTGTAGGTCCAAGAGAGCTGTGGCCTGATTTTCCAAAGCATTCAGCAGAAATCTACCTTACACAGGCACCCTAAACCTGCATTTATCTCATCATCTCTCACAGCACAGTGCTGCTGGGGGCTGAACCACTGGGGAGCCCAGAGAGGACTGCCAGGTATGTGCAATCTATTTGAAATGAAAACCGTGTGTGTGTTTGTGGTTTTTCTGTACTTGTTTATTTTTTTATATTTATTTGCTTTCTCTGAGGCCCTGTTACACAAATATGGTACATTAAATATCTAAAATATCTGAAAAGAGTTTGTTTCATTCATTTGCATTAAAGAAAATAAACCATACTGAATGAGCAGCGAAAATGAAGCTGTTTCTCTTCTCTTCTGTTGTTTTCTTCATTTTTGCGCTTAACTTTGTACTGTCCAATTTCTGCTGTGACTAAACAAATTTTCCACTTGTGGGAAAATTTCTTATCCTAAATGTTATGAAATGTAAATAAATGTTAGTGGTAATAGCCGCACTACCATACAGCCATAAATTCTAGTGCGAAAAATTAAACCGAAACCAGTCAGCATGCACTAAACAGGAAATCCCATTTGGTGCAGGATTTTGAGACAATCCAGTGCCAGAGATATTAATATTAACAGCATTACAATCTACTATAGGCTTCCATTTAGCTTATACAAAAACTCTATGCATGAGTGAACAAGTGAAAAAAGAAGGAAAAGGGAAATTCTCACTTACGGATTGTGCAATTTCTTCCATGAAATCCTGTTCTAGTGCAGTCACATTCATATCTATCCAGTCCATATCTCACGCAAACACCCCAGTGCTGGCAAGGGTAGTAGCAACAAGGATTCACTGGAAACAAGAATGTTTAATATAGTCAGGAATCCGCATGAACCAGAAAAGCAGCTGCCTTCAAACGCATCACATTTCACATCAAAATGATCAAAATAAATAAATGTCTGCAAGCACTCAGTGCACAAACGCTTAAATTGATTTCAAAACTCTGTCAACTGAGTTACACATCAAGTAATATGTAGTAAAAGGGATGAAGGACCAGGCCCGAGCCTGGAAAACCCTAATGCATGACATTCAGGCCTGCCTTTCTTGACTTCCTTTTTGTGCTGTAATGATTGACATGACCTCAAATTAGCGCAACTTCTGAATGAAATGTGGTTGCACGCACTGCATGTGAGATAACCAGTCCCACCAACTGCTTCTTCTGAACAGTTCCTGCTTCTCTACCCACTCTCACTTGAACACAGGGGGGCATACAGCATTGTTTCTTAACCTTAATCCAGGAGGAGCCACTGCTCTGCAGATTTTTGTTTTTTATACCCAAAACACCAGATCCAACAAACCAACTGATTAGCTAGACTTTACTAGACTGAAGTGAACACGTAAGAGCATGGAAAACCTTATGTGCGAGGCAGGGGGGCCTCCGGGACTACAGGCACTGAGAAGAAAGTACGAAGCTGTAAGAAATGTGATGCACAGACATCTCAATGACCAGCAAATATTAGCATTTCTATTCATTAGAATCATAAAACCCATCTGTGCCTTGCGCCACACTCTGAATCTCACGATTTATTTCTTAAAGCAGGGAAAAGATGACAAGGTCCTAATTATTTCTTCTAGATCACATGGCCCCTCTCTTCGTATGGGTGTTCTCTTCAAGATTTGTTGCATTACACACTGCATGAACCTAATTGAATTACACTGCATGTTTCCATTCAACCACATTGAGTAGTTAGCATTTAGCACTGAATGTATGGGAACAAATTAAAGCTAGAGAATCGCCCAGTACTAAATGTATAAAAACAGAAGCATACAGAACGAGGTTTAGAAAATAGAACCCCCTGTTAATTTCATTAACTCAGTCTTGCAAAGATCCTTAAATCAAATAATTGTATGGTTCTCATTTAAACTTATCTGACTGCTAGTCAACTGAAGCTCTAATGCAAGAGAGTTTGTTTGATAAAGCTCGGAAGTGGTGAGGCAGCTTAAGATGACCGGGGAGAGGGGGATACAGCTGAATGGAGAATCATCCAACTCAAGCCTGAACACGCTCTTCACATCTCACACATACCTTTAGGAGCAGATAAAGTCAATACTGTGTGTCCTGGTGCATCTGAGAATCCATCTAAACATCGCCATTAAGTCTTTGCACAGAGAAAACAGATGACAAAAATGTGCATTCCAGTCTTTATCTACTTACCAGTTTGTGCTGGTGCTGCGTTTTCCCCTTCGGCAAGGCATAAGGTCCATTCCTGCCCCAGGGAGCATGCCCAGATGAGCAGAACACTGGTTACTGCAGAGGACAAAAGTGTTAGGCAAAGCCTGGAGAAGAGTGAAAAGATATAAAATACAGTTCAAAAGTGCTTACCCTTCATTACAAGATGAGGCGAAATGTTGGAAATGAAGCAGGAGTGTCAGGAGGAATCGCTCCCAGTTGATGCAATGCAGGGAACCTTTCACGTGAAGGAGTCCAGCTCACCTCCTCGTGTCTTTACGGGAAGGTGAGTGACGTTATGCTGGACGTGGAGCTCCCAGCCAGGCAGACTCAAGCAGAAAACATCTGTCAAGTGAAGCGCTTTCGTCTACAGCGGATATGGATGCCCCCCTCCTCCACACCCCTTCACCGCAGGCACCAGTTCACTCCTACTCACGTCCAACTACACTATTACGACAAAAATATTGGGACGCCCGACCACACTATGAAACACAGTGTACTTAATTTCGTTCTATTCTACCTGAATTTACGCATGAAATATGCCAAACGCCTTAATTTAAATAAGTGGCCATTCATTTACCGATCCCTTTATTTAACCTTAAATGTGGATGTAAGTTATGAGTGTGAAATCCTAAACATTTTTTCAAGAGGTTCGGTTATTTAAGGGACAAATTTTACGAAGTAGGTGGTAAAATTCTGTAGGTTAGCGTGTGTCAGCGTTAATCCGTGCACTCCTACTCTTATTTTTTCTTAATTTCCTGTAAATTAAGTAAAAAATTAAGTGATGGGGTAAAATTAAGGGGTTTGGTTTCGTAGTGACACCAACATGGACCTTCAATTCAAATGCAAAGACTGGAGCTTCTTTTGGAAGGTCTATAAAGTCTTCCATTTCCCCTGGAAGGCTTTCCACACGATTTTGGAGTTTCTGTGAAAAGTTGAGTTCATTCTTTCTGTAAATTATTTATAGAACACCATTCATAATTGTATTAGAATGCTGAAGCATTAAGATTTCTGACGCATTTATGGGCCTAGTTCAAACCCTGTAAAAACAGGTTTGTGCGAACACTTTTGTCCATATCGTGTTTAAAGCGTTTGTGTGGGTTCGAAGTCGGTTTGGAGAGCCGAAGCGCTCCCTGCTGGATGAGTTTTGCAATGGCAGAAACAAAAAACAGACTGTTTGCGATTGCACGATTTTGTCATAGCACTGTACATGATACAAGATACACTATATGGACAAAAGCATTGGGGCACACCTGTTTTTCAGGTGTTTTCAACCTGTTTTTCTGCACCTTACCTCAAGTTAGGCATTCTTCAGAATAGTAAGAGGTTTAGGTGCTCTAAAATATTCTGTCTTTGTATATTTCTTCTCCCTTACTTGTTTGTGTGTTTTCCACGTTTAGTAAGAAGAAGAAAAAAAAACATTTTGACAGGCGGGCAAATAGGCAGTACTGGCTAATAATAATAAAAATCATATTATGATGATTATGATGATAATGATTGTTATTGTTTCCATTGTTGTAGATGATAATTATTTTTATTAAAACTTGTATTGTTATTAATAATAACATTAATTAATTTGTGTATTTATTTTATTTTATTTTGTCAATTTTATACCAGTTTTTTTCAACTAGGCCCCTCACTTCCCTTCAAGGCAATATTAAAGTTTCAGCATAGCAAGTAAATACTTTTTGGACAATTCAATTTGGACAATACTATGCTTCCAACTTTGTAGCCACATTTTGGGGAAGGACATGCCCCAGTCATCTGAGACTGTACATATTTTCCATGTACTGTATGTTGTGCATCCTCACAAATAAGATTATAAACATTCAGATCCAGCTTGAGCCCCAATACAAACACTGTCCTGTGTTTTTTCACCTATTAATGGGTCTTTGTAACCGTGAGACCCTTGTCGTGTGTGAGGTAATGTGTTTCTGCTTTCATGCATTTTTTAATTATTTGATTATTACCCATTATTACTTCTGCCCGGTAGTGCCAGTGCCGGTGAGTGAGGACGGTATTTCCACCTGCTGCTTGTCTCTAGAGGACACATTTCATTTCCACACCCACTCAGTGACTCAGACACTCAGCATCCTCTGGGTAAGTTCAGAGTTTAAGAAAGTTCAAGAGTTTTAACTGTCCCATGCTGTCCTACTTAGTACAACATACAGTGAAAAGCTTTACTGGCAATCCGCGCTGGCTAGAGGGCCACACAGAATTGACAAGACAATATCAACCTTAAGAGACAATGTCAGTCTAACTATGTAGAAAGATTCAGAACTGCCAGTGTGCGTAAAGCTGCAAGAAAGGGAGAATAGAAGGGTGTGTGTGTGTGTGTGTGTATGCAGTGTTGTTCCACTCCACACTGAAAAACTACTAGTTTAAAACACAGTTCATTCAAATAACTTGTCCGTAGTTCATTTTTTTTACATATTAAATGAAGTTCACAGCTCAAAAATTGAGCTAGTTAACGTTTGTATTTTTTTTTTTTTTTTTTATATGTTCAATACAACGTCCTTCAATCTGAACCTCCTTCAATCGTCTCTTTCTATCTGGCCAGTCCAGTACTGGAGCCGTTCCATTGAATGTGTTCATGCACAACACTGTGTGTATGTGTATGTGTGTGTGTGTGTGTGTGTGTGTGTGTGTGTGTGTGTGTGTGTGTGTGTGTGTGTGTGTG
>JBBKCR010000038.1:4319142-4334217 GCA_037577295.1 Ladigesia roloffi | reverse complement strand
TATGTATGTATGTATGTATGTATGTATGTATGTATGTATGTATGTATGTATGTATGTATGTATGTATGTTTGTATGTGTATATGTGTGTGTGTGGGTGTGTGTGTCTAATATTGGATAGTTCTCCTCATGTCCCCAGAACAGCTCCCCTTCAAATTATGGACTACACAAGACCTCTGAAGGTGCGCTGCAGTATCTGGCACCAAGACGTTAGTTGAAGATCCTTTAAGTCCTGTAAAGCTGTGAGGTGGGATCAGACCACTTTGTCCAGCACATCCCACAGATGCTAGATTGGTGTGAGATCTGGGTAATATGATGTCAGCTTTCTGTAGTATGGCAGGGCGCATTATTGAGAGAGGTATAATGAACAGTGGGGAGGGTTCAGCACAGGGACTCTGACCGGTTCAAAGCTATGGGAAGCACATGTAGGAGTGATGCCCTATATTTCCTGACACCTTTCTATCATAGCCAGTATTCACCTCTTTAGAAATATGTGCTAGAGTAGCTCTTCCGCCCAGATGGGCTAGTCTGCATAAGAAACTACCCTGATGTCCTTACCTGGACCACTTTTGCTAGCTATATAACCTACTCTTTTGGAAATAGTGAACAGAATATGGGTTTTTTATGCTTTGGTAAGTATTCACTCTATAAGAGATAGTATTTCATCACTGGCAAGTATTTCTATATCGCGTGCATATATATATATATGCCTATGCTTGTTATTTTTATTGGCTGGGAGAGTTACCCAGAGATCAGATGGGAGAAAGTAGGGAGCCATTAGTGCAAGACTCTCCACTTCTTTCACTCCTTGAGCAATTGCACAAAACTAGGCCATAATAGATCTTGTTTTTCCTCAACTTTTTTTTTTCTCCCTTACTGTGGTTGCTAGGAGACTGTTGAACCTAAGGCAAGAAATCATGAGCTACAGCAGGGATGGGCATGTGTCCTCCGATGTGCTCTAAGTGGGAATTGATAATGTTATATAAGATGTAAATGTACTTCTGTTCTCTTTCATTTCTGATTGAGCCGAACATGAAGTTTTCTTTCTTTCTGTCGTGTTTTTTTTTTTTCTTCTAGAGTGTGAGAAGCGTGGTGCAGCGTGGCATGTGCATGGTAAAGGTGGCCCTGCCACCCCACACTCTGCCTACTCACCACCCGTTTAGGCTGCTTCAATTGCCCACTCATCCGTGGACCACAAACACTTCCCGTCTACAACCGCCTCGTTATTATTCGCCCTGGATCACTTATGCATAATGCATGATTTTGCATGAATTAATCAAATTACACAACATCCGGCTTCTGTTCACTTTGCTTTTCTCACACAGTCTGGCCTGCTTTGCCACTTTCTAGGAGGAGTGATGTGTCAAATTGAATACTTATAGAGGTATGAACAGGAAAAGTGCCTGAGATAATAGCATATTTGGCTCTGTTTTCAAGAGAACATGGTTCCGCCTCCCCAGGGAAGGAGAGTAATTTTCCAGAGCTAATGCTTGTCAGAGGCCTGATGGGCCAGACATTGTGATGTTACCAGCTTTCTCCAATTTAGTGGACTAAAACCCATTTGGAATCAAATAGCGTGACATTCCATCCTTTCTGATTTTCAGCTCAGGGCAATGAGATGCAAATTACACAGTCCTGTCCTAACCCTGATTGGGAGGAAGAAGAGACTCTGAATATTAGGCTGAGATATTCTGGACCACGTCTGTGCAAAGCTGATCAAATCAGAGTCAAATCATATTTTCATTTCGGATATTGAACAAATGGACAGGTGGGCGGGAGAATAGACTAATCAGGTCCTTATATAGGGCATATTGGAAATTCTTGGTTCTGATGAAAACCTTATGTGCTCAAGACAATTTTGCTATTAATCCCTGATAAAAATGTATGGGTTACACTGAATAGAATAGAACAGTGCCATAAAAAAAACAACTTTGATTCCCTATAGAACTTTCTCTAAAGGCCAGAAGAGTGGGAAGTGCTGGGAAGAGTCGGGGGTTGTTGGGGAGGGTTCTCCTCCTGGGGTTGTTGGGAGACCTTTCTCCTACATTCACACTGTTCTTGTATTTTCTTGTCCCATTCACACTTGTTCATCTGGTGTAAAACCTCCACCAAATCTGAAAAGTCAGTGCGTGTTGATATGGTGTGTTTTATCCTTCAAAGGCACATATGGAAAACCTCACCTTCCTTCACTATTTTGAGTTTTGATGCAGTATGTGAACATGGTTAAAGCTTCAACACCAGCTACTCAGTTATTATATGGTAACTGCGATTTTAAAAAGAGTTCAAAAGAGTGTTTATGTTTGGACTGCTTTTATCTTCTGAAAGAGACACAATACAGGGCACCCAATCAGAACAGAGCACACCGACATACAGTTAATGTGATATCCAAATACAGAAAGTCTTAAAGTCCTAGTAAAACACTGTTTCATCCTTATGGGTGAAGAAATATTGAAAAAAAACTCATGTAAAATGAATAAGTGCACTTTAAAGAGAAACAGTGTAATAGAACAGAAGAATTTATGTTAGGAGCTTTATTACTAATTGGGGTGTGAAGTGTGAAGAACACTACAGAACTTCCACATAATTAAACGTTCTGTACCAATTAAAGGCTTTTCTGATGCTCATTTCTTTCAAACTAAGAAACCTCATTTTCAAAAATGTTCACGATTAAAGCAAATTTCCTTTGTAAAACACGATCGACTTGCTACCTTGAACATTAGGGATTGTCCTTGCTGCCCTGTTAACCCAGACTGATCAGGTCCTGTCAATTATCTTTATCCGCCTTCATGCCGTCAAGTATCCACTTCAGGTTGATTGAAAGATAAGGGGCAAGGTCATGGAGTGAAAAGTGCTTTGCTCTCGCCTCAGCTCAGCTATGAGAGTGCAGTACATGTTTTCATTTCCCCTCACAATCCCATTCTAATGGCCATCTCACCCACACTGCCATCTTTTCGCCGGGTGATGCCAAAATGCGGTGACACGCCAGAAAAAGCCTGCAGCGCTGTCAGGTCTGACAACTCGGGGGGAATTTCAGAACAAAAGATAGTGCACTGTCCTACTCAATGAGAGAGGGAGAGCGAGAGAGAGAAAGAGAAAGAGAGAGACAGAGAGAGAGAGAGAAAGAGAAAGAGAGAGACAGAGAGAGAGAGAGAAAGAGAGAAAGAGAGAGAGAGAGAGAGTGAGAGAGACTCTTTCGCAGTCATAATTTTGCATCTCGTTAACCTTGTGTGGGCCCTTCTGTCAAAGCCTGTGTACGGCGTTATGATGGCTGAGCGGGGGCCCAGCGTGAGGGCCATGTGGCCACCCTTCCTCTAACACCCTCTCTCACCTCTCTCTCTCTCCTTCCCTTCGCACATGAAGGACATCTCACCCTCTCCTCTCCTCTTTTTCTCCTCATTTCTTTCTCTTCGCGCTGTTTTCTGATTAAGCTGACAGCATTCGATGAGCTGGACTTCATCATGGAGCTTGAGGCCACGGAATGAAGCAAATCGCATCTGAAATTGTCTCTGCTTGTCGTGGTGTGCCTTGTTATGCGCGCATTCGTGATCAAACGTGTCAGTGTGTCGCAAGTGAATGGAGCGACGATTCTGGGAAAGTGACACCATGCCAAGAGAACAATTTGATATGAGTGATGTCCAACAGACGTAAGAGTGCAGTGGTAAACTGCTGTGTTGCTGTGTGCTAGATGTGTGTGTGTGCTCGTGTCTTTTGAGAGAGAGGAAAAAAAAGAAAAGAAAAACATTGAGGCAGATGGAACTGTCAGATTGTCCTCTATGCATAGCTGAGCTGCTGAAGCCTCATCCACTTTACTGCTGAAGTCTGCACAACAAAACACTCCGACACAGTCCCATCCACTCCGCATAACTAACTCAAGAACAGCTCTGAAATAGAATCCCAGCATGGGCTTCTCTCACACTCTTATTTACCGCTCCTCGCTGTCAGCCATGCAAAGAGAATGGGCTCTGAAAAAAAACGTTCGCTCGTGGAAACGCCACGGATAAAGATGAACTTTAAATCGCGGGCCGAAGGCTTCCTTTCATAAGTGGAGGATCTGCTCAAATAAAGTCGTCATTTTCAACTTGCGGGTCTTTAATCAGACGTTTTAGTGGAATAGTCCCCTTGAATTCCCGCGGGCCTTGTCGCTAGCGCTGTGCAGTACTCTCGAAGGGCAATGTGTTTCATCAGGAATAAATTGGTAAACTTCCATTCCGCCTGCCCGTGTTCTCACCTCTTCTATTTCTAATGAATTAAACGTGTGCTTCTATGCCTCTGAGGCCAGCGCTCCAATCAATTCGCTGTATTTACCAAGTAATTGCAAATGACTGCACCTAACTGCATTACTGTATTAGAGCGCAACTTGAACGAGGTCTATTACACCCGGAACAAACCCTGAATGCTGATGATCAGAGATCGAGAGTTGCGTGAGATGAGAGTTGAAAGGCTGGTGAAAAACTATGACGGAATGTTTATAAAAGTGTTTTGAAAAGTTTCTTCAACTATGGGAACTTGGAAGACTCTTGCTATTGTCCCAGCTTTCTCTCTAAGCTTGTCACATCAAATTGCACTCATTACTAGTCTAAAAGTCACACGTTGTCTTCGGTACTGAGAGGGTGGCGTGTTGCATGAAGTGCCACAACAGACAGCTCAACATGCTTGGAGGAGAACACTAACTGCCAATTAGCCTGGCTAACATTACACAATGACAGCGTGGAGGGAAGGCCATACTGCAGAAAGACTAAAGCTAATGATGCTCTGTTGGCCATGGATGGACACGCGTCCTTTTGATTCATGTTATAATTCACACGATCCCAATTTTACAGATTTTACAACATGAAAAATGTGTTGCGTGAATAAATATCATTATTTACTCTTGCCCAGACAACATTTTTAATCATATCAAATCTATAACAAAAGGAATTTTTTAAGTCTTTTTGATTTGCTCTTCTAACAAATGAGGTAAATACTTTCAAACTAAGTGTTCAGTGTACTTAATGCAACACAAAATGCATAATCTTTAACTGAATAGGGAAATGTGATGTCCTACAAAAGTAACAAATTATGCCATATCTAACTAAACACAGTTCACACTGTGTTGTTTTTCACAAAACCGTTTCAAGAGTTCAGTTAGAGCATTTCTAGTATGGCAAGATTCAAGATTCAAGAGAGTTTGTTGTCAGCCCAGCTACATAAAATAGTACGCAGAGGGTTGAAATAGTGTTCTCTGAAGCAAATAGCTTCAGAGTCAAGAAACTGCCGCAACATTATATTGCATCATCAAAGCAAAGAACTGCAAAGTATAAAACAGGCAGGTACTGCAAATGAGCAAGTTTAAATGATTTTTTGGAAAGGTGGAGTGAGTGTAGGATAGGTAAAAGTATCATGTGTATTTCTTATAGCAGTCTCTGGAGGTAAGACTCGATTCAGACCACTGATGTAACGTGCAGGAATCCAAAGGATTGTGATGTCTGGTAGTGGTGGTACAGATACATCATTATAATATATGATTTGAAGTCTATCCATTGACTAGATGTAAAGAGCACGATTGCTGAACTAAATGACTGAAATTGGTATGCAAAATGAAAGCCAAGCTGAATAATAAATTGTTTTTAATATAGAAATATGTGGTTTTATGCTCATAAAACCATTAAAACGCCTTCAAATTGGAACATCACCTTCATACTCACGAGGATTGTGAAGATTTATTACCCAATTATGCAAATCGAAAATGACCCCAAGGCACCTCACCAGCAGCATCTCCCCTCTCTCTAAAGCCTTTATAAGAAGGGTTCTTCATACATTCTTTCCTAAAGGCAAGATTGCATCCAGAAACATGACAAATTAAAGAAAGATTGTTCCTCGCCAGTGCATTTTTGGCTGATTGAGTGTGTTGAATTGGTGTCAGTGGTCAGCAGTTGGCTGTGAGAGGGAGCGAACCAGGAGAAAAACAAAAGAAGAAAGAGAGCAATGCAAGAAAACAACATTCTCAAGAGGGCACAGAGAATAAGTGCATTTTTCTGTGCCAGTAGAAGTGGCGATGTTTTATCAATAGGAATAAGCGATTTACCTATTTACTAGATTCAAACCATTTAAAAACAAAAGACATATGATTATCATATTATATGATTATATGAATATACACAGATGCACAAGAGCTCTCAAACTGCCCTGATAACAGAAAAACCTAACATTAAACAATGGGATGCTCTTTACATTTGTTTATATACACTATATAATTAAACGTACTGCGATGCCTGACCACTACACCAGCAAGAACATTAATGACACAGCATTCAAACACTCAGATTTTAATACGGAGTTGATTTTGTAGTTTCTGTGGGAATTTGTGCCCATTCAATCTGCAGAGCATTTATACGGTCAGATTTTGGATGAGAAGGCCTAGCTCACAGTCTTTAATCCAGTTAATCACAAAGATGATGAAAAAGCTTGAGGTTGTGCGGGCCAGTCAAGTTCTTCAACACCAAACTGATCCAGCCATGTCTTTATGGAGCTTCATTTGTGCACTGTGGCACGGTCATCCTGGAATAGAAAAGAACCAAAACATGGCATTATCCAAAACTCTGACACATTAAGAAGCCCTTCCCTGGATGTAACAGGCCACCTGAATTCAACAATTAAGCAGTGTGTCTTAATACTTTTGTCCATGTAGTGTAACACTAACCCACCCAGTCTTAAGAGTGTATGAATTTAATAAATGTCAGACCAACAGCATCAATATGAAAACAACCTAAAATCTTCACATATTCCAAAGAGGCGGTAAGCAGATATACTGCTACAGGGACATTAAAGAAAGGTGGAAAAATGTGAGATTTGGGATGCACTGCACATGATACACATAAGTATCCACACACTGTGCCAAATGGTTGGTGTAGTGCAGCCCACTACATCACTAAGAGTCTCTGGATGGGATTTCTAACACTACTTGTGTATAAGAGCATCTGATAAATGCATAAATGTAAGAAAGCCATCTTAAAACTTTAGCTATTTATAAGCACAATTTTGCATGCAGGGTAGTTTGAATGCAAATGAATGCAAAACTCAGGAGACTTCTGAGGCACCAAAGGTACCACTATATGTGATTTAATATATTCACTTCTTTTAAAGGTTCAGGTTGCCCAATTAAGGTCAGTACTCGTGTCACACATTAATGCACGTTCAGTCAAAAATGTGAGTACATTTGCTTGTTTTATGCGTGTGTAATTTGTTTAAGTGTAGATAAAAATACAGATGCTACCGTAATTCAAGTTCACTCTCCGAACCGTATCTTCCTTTTAACAACTCACCCCAAAATAGTCTATTGATTGGGGAGGTCTGCTGGGAGGGTGTGAGAATGATATGTCAGTCTGCCACACGCAGACGCCGTGCGCCACAGGGCCACACCGAGACAGCACTGGATTCTCAGTGGGAGCTCGACTCTAATGCCGAAGGATAAAGGAGGAATTACTCCTCTGGAAGCTGCATCTGTCGCCGCTCTGTCTCCTCTCCCTGTCGGAGTTGAAGGCGCAGCCTGTTTGTTGGCAATTGAGAGGTCGCATAAGTGACAAGAGATCGCATCTCCAAATTACATTTCCAAAAGCGGAGCTGACAAAGTCACTGGTAGGACAAACAGATCAGTAATGATAGCACAGCGTACATAGAGCGCCGTGTTTAGTCACTGGACCGGGCCCAGCTACCATGCTACAGATTTAGCATTTCTCTGATTAGGTCCAAAAAAGCGCTTCGGATCAAATTGGATTTCCAGAACAAATGGGATGGAAAATAAGATTGAAATGACAAATCCAGCCAAGCATATATCAAAAACCCAAGCAGCTTCAACAAGGGTGCAATCACATGTACCATTCCGCTGTAATAGTAACCCAATGGAAAGGAGACCTTATAGTTGAATACCCTCTAATTTTGAAAGAATTGCAGTGTGCGCCTCAAAAACAGATTATTTCAACAAGCAGTGCTTTGAGGCACGCATCTGATTCCCTGTTGTGTCAGGATTGTGTATTGACGTTTAGAACTATCTTTATCCTGTGGAGAGTGTGCTGTATTGATCCGGGAGAGAGGCATAGGCAACTGAAGACCTTGAGGTTGAGAAAGTGCTGGTAGATTTTTGGCAACCAGCCAGTCTGCAAAAACATGACTTATAAAACACAGAAATGTGTGAAATATAAGAAACGGGCAAAACAAAACAGAAAAGTTGTGGCTTGAGATACTATTGGATTGATGGTTTTTAGCTGAAATAAGAAAAAGAAGATTAATATTCTAGAAAGCAGTTTCACTCCTCAACATATCTCATTCTCCTGCATCCTTACATGCGATTTCTAATTCGAGAGGTGACATTTTATGTTTAAATGACTGATATTAGCACGGGAAACCTAATAGTCTTTGTTTTTAAGTTATGCTAAGTGCTGAAGTTGCCTTCTGTTTTATTCTGTTCCATATCATCCTTTCCAAACAAGTCTACATACTGGTATAACAAAATCCAGACAGCACAATGATGTGCCAAGGACTATCAGAAGAGGAAACACTTTGGAGACAAATGTTTTCAGACCTCGTGCACTGAAAATTATGGGAAATGCTTCTGCATAAATGACTCATTTCTCATGCCAAGACCGAAACCTCTGTGATTAATGTAATTCCTAAAAGTCTTATATGATTACGACGCGATTCCTCCCTCTTATGTCCGCAATTTTTTCCCCCCACCCTCAGAAAAGCGAAACAAATATTTTCTGTGCCGAGCGAACAGCTGGTAATTGCTTTTCAATACGTAATTAAGGCACGGCAATTAATCACAGAGGGCCGTTTATAGCGACGTCATGACAATTAATTTTTATTTATGCAAGCCAGTTCCATTATCTTCGGACATCTGGGTCAAACAGAAGGGTTTATTGAAACCCGTAAAATAAATAAATAAATAAATAAATAAATAAATAACCGAATATACAAACAAACTATGCCCGCCAAGTTACGCTGTCATTACAGCGGCTTGAATGAATCAGCTCCTCATTTGCCACGAACAAATGTGCGAGACGACATTTACTGTGGTGAAATACCAAAATGCCTGTTACATAAGGACACTTTGCTGCGTGTCTTGCTGCGTTAGTGTCTGCGCGGCTCCGGTGCACCAGGGGCGCTTATGCAATAGTCAGAAATACGTTGAGCTTACTGTACTGCTACTCCATCGTCAGCTGTCAAAAAAAAAAAACTTTCACAGGCATCAAAAGCTCGTTCCGGAATTTTGCAATTAGAAGCATCCTTGACTCCTTTATTGAGTTTTAACAAACCTGTCTTCTGGATCTTCAGCCATGTCAAGGGACTTCATTATGCTTCTGTATTATATAGCCTGCTGATTATGCTCCCCTTAATTGGAGCAGGCCTCAGAATGCCATTGGAAAAAGGTTTTGCTTCATAGCCAATTCTCTTGGCCTGTCTTTTCTTTTTGTTGACTGTACTCTGTGAGCGCTTGTCTTGTAACATCTTTGAAGTCTTCGACTTCCCTCCCTCTTGATGTAAGATCCTAAATAATTTCTTCACATCTGATCCTGAAATAGAGGCCCTGTAAGAGGAACCAGGAGTCTGCTAATTAATGGATGAGTGGGATCCTTACGAAAGTGCTCGGGAGTAGAACATCCCACACCGCGCAGACAGACACGCGCCATGGAAATGAGAGACATTCATCATTGCTCATTTTATTTATTCTTTTCTTTCTCTTTTTTTTCGTCGGTGAGACACCGGCACACACACTTTGTGGGGTTTTAGGTGTGATATCTAATCACCGGGCAGCTTTGTCTCTTCATTCTTGCTCTAATATACGGTTTGATAAAAAAAAAAAAACGCAGAGGCCCGGGGAGACAAGAGCACATCAATGAACATCAGATGAAAGAACGCATCGACTAAACGAGTTCGGCTGCAGTTGACACAGAACCCTTTCTGAATCCGAGATAAGACAGTCAGAGCTTTTCCTATTGATAAGCTGGCAGGGCTTCACAGAGAGCTGGCCGCTTCACTTGGGGAGTATTATGTGGAGTCTTCTGGCCGGCCCTTTTAAAGTGATGAGAGGGCAGAAGGATTCCCGCAGTGTAGTGTTGCCTGACTGCATCCTGGAGCAGCTTCGGCCTCTCAGCATGCTTTGCTAGGTAGCTCATCTCCACTCCACCCCTGCCACACACATTCACACACATACACACATTCACATAACCCACCCCACCACCACCCTGAAGACAGAGCTGGGCAGGGAATCAAAGAGTAAAAATAGCACTGAACAGATGCTCAGCTTTCTGAAAGCCATTATCAGTCAGTGGTGAGGTGTTGCTCAGGGGCCACTGCAGAGGTATGTGTGCTAACACTTTAACACTCCGGCACATTGTAGGTCGCAAATGCTTGGAGGAGGCTTAGGATAAGGTTCTAGGTGAGAATAAGGTGAGTGCAAGACAATGAACCAACAAAAACCATAACTGGCATCTGTTATTAATATACCTGTTAGCATGGTGCAGTCACTAGCATAAAAGATGCTAATATGCAATCATTCCTTCATCCTGGCTCATCTCCTCTTTGATTGACATTATGTAATATTAAAGATGAACTAACAAAATGTAGAGTCTGTTACTAATAGACAGTTGGAATCCTCCAGCTCTTTGGTTGATTTGGGTGGGAAACGTGCTAACCTCATCCACACTGTCCACAAGTGTGGGGGAGGGTCTATGTTGTTTTGAGCTATTTTTTCTCTAAAAGACCTGAACTTACTAAGAATATGTCAAATCAATCAATCAGATCTGATTCTGACATCAAGTACTAGTAGATATTAAATGAAAAATGTGTGTCTCATGGTTGGATCTCAGTGGTTCAAGATGTAGGTCAAAATCAATACAAAAAGGATTTAGTGACAATATAATAAATCTCAGTGATCCCAGTCCTCTTAACTAAATACCTTTAAAAACCTGTGGGGTGAACTGAAGTGGAGAGTCTAGAACAGAAGACCGTGTACCCTGGAGAGTTTCTGAATGGAGGAGTAGTCTCAGACTGATCTCTTCCTATTCTCCATTTGCAAATCACTTTACAACCAAAGATTTACTGAATGCTGGTAAAAGCACTAAAAGCAGAGCTGATAATTATTTCAACAGATGTGATCTTGTTAAAAAGTCTTTTGTTTTCTGGGACTCTGTTTCTTTCAGTTAAATAATGGAATTTTTCATTTTCAGCATGAGGTTAAACTAATTAAGATATTTTTACATTAGGTTTGCGGAACTAAACCAACTGCAAGGATACGAGATGCTAATGTGCAATCAGTCCATGATCCATTTCTCCAAATTAAATCTTTTTCTTCTTTGATGAGCAGAAAAGGATTTCTGTTCACAAGCACATTTAACACACTGGATGTTGTGATAATTGTCCTAAAACTGAAACATCAGAAAGAAGTTAACATTCACAAAGGATAGGGAATGCTAATGTGCAAAACTGGAGTCCATGATCCAGTTTTGGGAGTTTTCTTCATTCACTTCTGACTTTGTGAACTTACATCATATCTCACCCCACATTTTTTTCTCACCCTTTATGAAAAATGACATTTCCACAACATAGAAATATATTATTACAGTTTTAGGTACATTTTTAGGATAATTATAAATTTAAGATCAAATGTCACCAAAAGGATCAAATGGATTAATGTACATTCACCGCAATCCGAGACATGATGTTGGCTTGGGTAGATGCTTTTTAAAAATAAATAATGATTACATTGAGTACAGTGTGATTTCAAACTCAGATGCAAAACGTTTAATGGGGGCAGACGGTGGCCTGATGGTTAGGGAGTTGCCCCTGCAATCGGAAGGCCATGGGTTCGAATGCCAGGACTGCCAGTGGCACAACTGATGCACCCTTACCAACACTGCTCCCTGGGCACTGTGTAAATGTATTTTAACCCATTTAATTCACTTGGTGAATCTCCCCACCCCCCGTGTGCTACGCCCCTGGGTTAAATGCAGTAAAACAATTTTGTGTTGTTCACACTGTGTGCTGTGGTGTGTTCACATATGACTAAAGGAAACTTTACACTTTAATGTCTGTAATGTGTGCCTGTACTGTGGTGGAAATTACATTGTGATGACGTCTCATAATGGATGTAGGAAATTTGAAAACAGTATAAACATTTACTTAAAGCATATTTTTAGTGTGTGCTAAAGTACTAAAGATGCAATTAATAAATGATGCAACAAATTACTATAAGTGATTAGATTTTTTTTTTAATCAAAATTTGTGGTTTAGAAGAGGAGTGTATGAATTTCTGTGTATAAATCATGTCCTGGCTGTAATGTTCTCCCTGTCCTTTTCCCTTTTTCTTGGCCTTTGCAATGTTCTCCTGTCTTTTTGCTCTGTTTTCCTGTTTGTGTCAGTGTTTCCCCATGCCGTGCTCTTTTCTGCCTTGTGAGTTTGTTTCTGTTTTGGTGTCAGCCTCCGTCCTCATCCTGCTTCCTCCTTTGTCTTGTTTCTGTGTCCTCCCTAGTCCTCCCCATTGTCTAGTTAGTATATATACCTCTGTATTTCAGTCTATGTTGGTTGAATCTCTGAGGATCTCTGTGTTACTCAGCTCATATTTGCTCTGTGTTTCTCTGTTTGGTTTTTGTTCTCTGCATGTTTAACCCTGACCATTCTTGCTCATCTCCATTCGGTTTGTTTTGTTTTACTTTATTCTTTGTTAAGTTGCTTGTTTAATATCTCTTTTCCCATTTAATATGAATAAATCCCTGTTCATTTAAATCCCTCAACCCAAGCCACAAACTCCACCCAGCTGGAACTCATTTTGGACATAATATTATATGTATTTTTAAAAATATGACCAGATTATATAAAAGTAGTATAAAAAACCATCCTTCTGGAAAATTTGTTTTTTTTCCGCTCTTATGGGCCCCATTTTTTTCTTGCATTAGTGCAATATTTCTCTTAAAGTCAAACTGATCCACGGTCTAATAGTTTTCTATCCAGCAGATCGTCTGTGGGCAGCAGAAGTCACTACATTAAAAGCCCACACATTCATTAGCAGTAGGTTAAGTTTAAACCATGCGTGAAGGGCAATTTTATATCAGTTGTAAGAGCGAGATGTTTGGAAAAGCATGAGGCCTGAAACAGATACATCTTCTCTTCATTTTTTTACAGAGCAAGCTGAAAATCTTTGATTAGAAAATGTTTGGCTCGATTTTAAAATACTAGCCTTTTTGTGAAACACTTGAAGTAGTGCATTGATGAACACGATTTCATCTTTAAATGCTGATGATGTTGAAGTAGAAGGAAATGATTTTCAGTGAATGAAACAGGCATATCGGGAAGGCAAACGAAGAAGGAAGACATTCTGGCTAGCCATAAAACGAGTTGTGATTAATAATGTATCAGTTTTGGCTTATAAAAGAGAATGCACATGAAAATACACAGCACTGCTGTCTTTTAGGCATTAAGAGAAAACGCATGAGATGGCTGGAACATACTCTGAAAGTGTGGTGCACTTACTGTAATGCAGTTAGAGCACGAGTTAAAAGCAATGCCATCCCTAAGAGGATAGAGAGGGGATTCGGAGTGAAAGTGAGAGAGAGGGGGAGAGAGAGAGAGAGAGAGAGAGAGAGAAGGGGAGAGGTGAAATAGCAGGGTAGCAGAGTCGATTCTCCAAAAGCTAAAAAGATAAGAACACATTTAGGACATCCACAGGGACTGCTAGTACCCTGCCGGCCTCTGTCTGAGGCTCTGATGAGTTTGTGGATGTGTACCTCTTTCTAATATCTATCATTTATTGCCATTGAACCATACTGTCTTTTGTTGCTAAATGACCTGTCCACATGGGTCTAAATAGAAAATGGGTGAACAGATGTGTTTTAATATCTGACCGAGTGGAGAGAGAATGCGCTGTCAACACAGTTTACCGGCTCAGAGACTGCTAGCATTTTTTTTTACGACTCAAATTGTTTTGGTTTCAAAAGCAGCATTGATTGCACATTACAAAAGTCTTTGCACAGTGGTGAGTTCCCCCTCCTGGGGCAAAATGCCTGCAGTTCTTGTGGTCAACACACCATCTGTACTCATTAGATACTGACTACAAAGTCAACAGCTTTAGTATTGAGGTCAAAGTAAGTATAAGGTATAAAAAACCCAGACTGCATCAGCACAGATACTGCAATGAGGGTCCCAGCCTTATCAGGACCCTTGTCAATACTTGACATAATAAACTAAATGACTGGAAAACAAATGTGTTTAACTGCTTCACTGTTGTTAAGGTAAGTTCTGTTGCTATACACTGCAGGGGATGTTTTCCACAACACAGCTGGTGGGCATGCATCAGGGCCCAGATGACACTATCTTTAACCCATGGGGATTACACTCCACAGATTCTGTAACTATAGCGCTACGTATATACCCTGTTATATATAGATCAGCAAATCCAAGCAAACCATGCTATCTCACACTTAGTATCAATCTGAAAACTAGATCTAGACACTATAAAGGCAAAAGTATCGAGATGCCTGATGATTACACCAAGAGGGACTTTAGTGATACTGCATTCAAATACACAGACTTTAACATTGAGTTTTTCCGCCTTCGCAGCTTCCAATCTTCTTTTTGTTTCTATGGGAATTTTACCCATTCATTCTCTATAGCATTTATGAGGTCAGACACTGATGTTGGACGAGAAGGCCTGGCTCACCATCTCAGTTCAAGTTCATCACAAAGGTGTTAGATGGGGTTGAGGTCAGGGCTCTGTGTGGGTCAGTCAAGGTCTGCTCACCCAACCATGTCTTTATGGAGCTTGACTTTGTGCACTGAGGCACAGTTACAAAGCTGGAAGCATTGCATTGTCCAAAATGTCTTGGTCTGCTGAAACATTAGAAGGATCGTTCACCCCAAAATGAAAATCTGATGTTTATTTGCTTACCCCCAGGGCATCCAAGATGAAGGTGACTTTGTTTCCTCAGCAGAACACAAAGGCAGATTATTAGCTTTAGCCGTAGCAGTCTTGTCGTCTTTCAGAGGTAAAAAATGATATAAATACTGTTCAGTTTCTCAAAAAAAACGATCGTTTCATGTCTTAAGAC
>JBBKCR010000038.1:4299859-4316801 GCA_037577295.1 Ladigesia roloffi | reverse complement strand
ATAATCTGCGTTTGTGTTCTGCTGAGGAAACAAAGTCACCTTCGACTTGGATGCCCTGGGGGTAAGTAAATAAACATAACATTTTCATTTAGGGGTGAACTATCCCTTTAAGATTGCCCTTCACTGGAAGTAAGGGGTCATCTGAATTTAATAAGTTATAATGTGTCCCTATACTTTTGTCCATGTAATATGCATTAGAAGCTAGTTTTCCTTCAGGCTAAGCGCAAACTATGATTTTCAGTGGTGATTCTTTGATTACAGGGAAATTTAGCCCAAGGCTGTGCTCGAGTTTCGGAAACCAACACTACATCAGTTCCTTGCATAGCGCTGGCACTCTCTCTAGGTGTTCAAAGACCTTAGCTTTCTCTTTTTACTGAGGACTACTTGCAAATGATACAGTAAACTGTTGAGAAGTAATATCAGCTGGAAGATTTTATTGCAAAACATACAATCGTTTAAAAAAGAGTATTTCCTATTGTGCACACTACCTGCATTTTCTATGCAATAACACACCCTATTCACCTCAGTATGCTGTTAGTAATGAGCATATTAGCTGGATGAGGTGTGTTGGGAGAAGGGAAAACACAAACTGCGCAGAGCTTGGGGTCTCCAGGTCCAGGGCTGACAAACAATGATGCAGGAAGCAATTGTTTCCACCACCTTATGTTTCCTAACACGTAGAAGAATGACCCCAAGCTATTTCACTCAGTGAGCTATATTGATTCTAAATGCAAAACAAAACAGCCGTGGCATCAGCTTGACCATCTTTTCTTGAGTTCAGCAATTGAAATGAAAAAGTGCAGGCTTTAATTGTGTCTGAAGCAAAAAATCTGAAATCGTATCGCAGAACAGAATAGGAAGCCACCTCTCATCCTCCTCTGCATTCACATGTGTGGTCGGAGGTGTTGCATTGAAGACAATAAAAGCCCAGCTCTAGGAAAGACACCACTCTGCTCTTCTCTTTAAAAGAATGAAAGTTCACATTTCAAATCACAGTTTAATTAATACAGCAATTCTATCAAATAAGCAAATCACGTTTTCCCTGCTAATCTGTGGCTAATCGCCTCTTAATGCGCAGAAAACAGGGACTGAACGCTGCTGCGGGTGAAAAGCTTCCCTTTGAAGTATGCAATGAAGTGAGGGCTTTTCAGACTAAAAGCTCCCTCAAGTTCTATTTTCTCCAAGATGTAAAAGTTTTATGCAATACCTGAAGAGTTCAGTAATACCCAAAGACATTAGGACACTGCTGAAGCTGCAGGTCAGCTGGTGACTCGCTTTTAAATGTAAAAAAAGCAAGAGGGAGAGATGTGGCTGTGGCTGCTGCGTGTCACTGAGTTCCTGGAATTGGATGTTCACTTCGCTGTAGAACAGGCAGTCCAGACAATTCCATTTCACTTTGCCTTGGGAGAACAGCTCAAGGCTAATGAGCCACTTTGTCTTACGTGGCACAACCTGGGTCCCATCCCTCGCCTTCCTGATCAGCTGTTTTCCAGCAGTCAAACAGATAAGGTCATCACATTCCTGCCCTGTTGCCATGGAGAATGAATCTGAGGCTGGTAATGACATTCACCCTGGGACGGGTTTCATTTTTTTCATCAGACTATCCATTCTGATCCCTGCCTCCCCTGGGACTCGGGGGTTGATAAGGTCCACTGTAGAGTCAGGTTATCTTGAGAAAAGTTTAGATTCTCAGAAAAGACAGATTATTATTGCTATTTTCTTTCTTCCCTCAAAGCCTCTTTTGATTGGATTTAGGTCAGCAGTACTATAAACATGTTTTTGAACATTGCACCAGATTTCTTTAGCATGCATTTGTCTTCTTTTTATTACTCAACACGATGTGTAAAATAAAGACTGGTTTTATTGATATGAATCACACGGCAGATACAACACATATGCAAGCGCAACAGTTTTGGATACCACCATCGATCTCTTCTAAACTACGAAGACAGCTGACTTGTGAAGTCAATTCTGAAATACAACCAAAGTATACATTGCTATCTCATAAATACATTTTTTTGATACATTCTATTGTAATATTTTTTTTGCTGACATAGAGATATGGTTTTGATAGATTCTTTTTGATATAACCTCTTTTTTTTTACAATCCAAGCTACCAATTAAGGACTTCAAATTTTGAAAAACAAAGAGAGAAAAAGATGCACGGTTAATGTAAACTAAAAAAACTCGACAAAAATTAAGCATAGCCAAAATAAATAAGGGAAAAAAAACAAACCCGTTTGCTAGTCTACTCTCCTTTTTTCACATACATGTGTCATATTACTCCGAAATACATACATCCATGTGGATCTTAGTGCTAAAAAAACGCCCATGCAAAATGTTGAGAAAATCCAAAAACGCTACATACAATCACAATGACATTATATATTTTTTTCTCTCATGGTAACAGGGTGCCTCCAACAGTCAGTGCCTTCTATTTCTATAGTTGGTGTTGAAAGTTTTTTTTTTTTTTGATTGCTCTTGATACAAAGGATATGATTGTGTAAATAAACAGTAATATCTTCCTTGATGCACCATACTTTCAGTTCCTCTTGGCCTATGGGATGTTTTAGTTCATATTCATAGACAAAGCTGTACAGGTACTTGGTGATACAAAATTGAGAACACAATCATCTAAAGAAAGAATGGATTCATTGTCCAAATCTTAAAAAAATGAAAGGCATAACCATTTGGCAGCTGTTTATAATGTTGCCTAATATTACTTTGAATACAGTTTGACGTCTTCTTTTTATTGGAACAATCACTGGTGTTACTCTACTCTTCGGTATTCCGTCAGATCTACATCTTAGATGAGAAGGTCACTGCGTCGATATCTACGGCTACTCAGAGCGGATAAGGTGGAACAGGGTGACGTTGTACAGCACCTGGTGCCCATTGTTCCACGCGTACAGTGCTCTGTCCTTGGGGTTGTAGTCCAGCATAGAGATGTGGGAATACTTGTTCTGGAATGGGATGTCAATGTACTCGTAGGTGGAGGAGTTGGTGTGGAAGGCGTAGTAGACCTTGGTTCCTCCTGAGTAGCCGTTAGTCACATAGAGAGTTCCACAGATCATGAAAGCCTCCCCAGCGCTCCTTTTCGGGTGGTTGGTGGTCCAGCTCTTGATGATCTGCAAAGTCATCGGGTTGAGCTTGCTGATGACGATGTTCCCTGCGTTCTGATTGGTGGCATACACCGCCCAGAGTCCACCCTCGTCTACCATCAGGTCGATGTCAGAATGGCCACCCCAGGAGTAGTGGTAGCGGTTGTTAAAGCCAGCATAGTCCAGCTGGCTGGACTTACTAATGGTGGAAGTCTTGAAGTCAAACTTAATGATGGTGTGACTCTGGAACTTGTTGAAGTAAATGGAGCCGTTGTAGACCACCTGGCCGGTGCCAGACCAAGGGTGTGGGAGGCGATGAGAGGTGAAGTTGTCCGTGTTCATGAAGTCCGCCATGGACTGGTACTCTCGGACGAAGCGGTTGTTGTGGTAACCATCCATGTAGTACACCTGACAACAGACGGCAGAGTAAATCTCAGCTCAAACCTCCCAAGGTATACATTGTACATGTATGGAAATGTAGTTCAAGGTTTATTTACATTTGTTCCCAATCATCTGTCAGTTTGACACATGATGTACGGTAATGCACATTCCAGTGAACTTTGCTTGGTTTTTAAAACTCCAAGTTTCTTATAGTACAATAATGACTGATAACACAATGTTCTGTTAATTCTTAGTACATATTCTCCATGTATGGAACATCGTTTGAAGAACTAAGTCAAATTCCTGTTTTTTGCTATGAAAAAAAAGCTATTCAGTGCACAGAGGTTTATAAGCAGTTATAAGCAGTCTTTCTGCCTGACTTGCTTTTGAATGAGGTTCAAAAGAGGGCAGCCTATCAGAACAAAGTTGCTTTGAAAAGCAACAGCTGTTAATTTTTCATAATGAATGGACACACAATGAATTGGAAAGAGTTGTGTAAGCTACATAGACATGAAAAGGTTTTCCCTCTTTTCAAAAGAAGGCCATTGAAATGAAATTGGAACAACAATATTATGTGCATTTGCCCTCGAAATATTGGACCATCTCTACTATTCACTGTAATCTAAGTACTTGGGATGCTTCAGTATGAGCCGCTGAACTCGAGTGAACTCTTCAAAAAGTACAGAGGCACTGTAATGTCAGAATGGGATGTAGATCAAAGCAAATAAAGTTAAGTTCTGCTTTCTCAGAACAAAATACCAAAAGCAGTAAACACCCCATCTTTTACACTTTTGTGCTCATCACACCAAGCAGTTTTTTTATTATTTACACCACTAGCTGCTTCCAAATGTGAAGCTAATTAGGCATAACATTTATCCTTAGTTAGATGCTATTTTACAGAGGCGCTACTGCAGCTATAGAGTGTTTATGAGGCTCATTTGGAAGTTAGTTAACTGTGAACTGAAAAAAGTTCAGCTAATCTTAAACTACCATGAAAGAGTTTCATTAGCCCTTGATTGAGGATTTTCTGGCCATTGCTAATCCCTAGCCAAAGGTTTGTGGCTTCTTAAGCACATCAAAGTGTGTCTTCTCAAGTTTTTCAAAGAATAATCTCAAGGGCAACTCTCCGACCTTTCATCCGTCATTCAGTGCAGGCATAGATCGGAATGGTAGATGACTTTCTGTATCTTTTCTATTGGTTTCACTCTCAGTAGGCTAAAAAAAATCACAGGTACCTCGAGCCATTCCCTTAGAAGTGCTGCATTTATATATGACAGAGCCATTGATTATTTGGCAATCCGTCTACTGACATCTAACAGTGATTGATGTGAAGGCCATGTCTGACAAATTGGAAAAAAGACCCCAGAGCTTTTAAAAAGAGAAAGGACACTGAAACGGCCAGACAAAACTGTGGATGTGCCTCACTAATTTAATAAACCTCAGTCTTGGATGCTTTTCAAGCAAATATACTGAGGGGACAAACGAGAGTGCTGATATGTTGCGGGAAAAGTGTGTTTAGCCCCCCAAAAATGCAGCGTCATGACAAAAGTCAAGGGCACAGCACTCAAAGCGAATGCAATTCATCTTCCGCTTTACAGCCATGAGATGAAAGCATTGTTTCCACAAACAAAGGAGACGATAATGCAGAGTGCTTTTAATTAATTAACTTACCCTCGTATCTCCGTCGGGGGCGAGAGGATCAGTCATCCATGATCCGTATCTCGATCCAGATGTCTTAATAGTGACAGGCTCACTTATTCCTGTCAGTTTCCCGCAGGCTGCAAACAACAAAGCAGAATTAGTGTGGATAATGTAAGTCAAAATCAATCGAGTTTCAAAAGAGATCATTCAGTTCAACATGGCCCACACTGAGTAAAGCTTCTTTTGAATATATTGTTTTTATGATTTCACAACGGCATTATATGGACAAAAGTTTTGGGACACACCTCTTAATCACTGGATTCATGTTTCCGGTGAATGAGAAACATAATGCTTAAGCACACCAAAATCATTTCGGACAATTTTTGCAAATTTGTGGACACAGTTTGGGAAAGAAATGATTCTATTTACTGTTCTTTCCCAGTATTGAGCCCCAGTGCACAAAACAAGTTTCATAAAGTCATTGTTGGATGAGTTCAGTATGGAAGAACTTGATTCGCCCTGACCTCAACCCCATCCAACACCTCTAGGATGAACTGGAAAGGAGATTGCAAGCCATGTCTTGTCATTAAAGTCATTGTTGGTCAGGCATCCAAATACTTTTATTCATATAGTGTACTTTCAGATCAATCCATCGATTCACTCTGCAGCAGTTTAGTGCCTTTTTACCTTGTATGTAAAGCTGTTTGTAACTGTACTGTAGTTTTAGTTTTTACAAATTAAAGTTTATTTACATTTGTTCCCAATCATCAGTTAGTTTGACACACTATGTACAGTAATGCACATGTCAGTGAACTTTGCTTGGTTTTTAAAAATACAAGTTTATTATAGTACAATAATGACTGATTTCAAAATGTTCCGTTACCTCTCAGTAAATATCCATGCACATTATTTGTTGAATTTAGTTAAATTCCTTTTTATTAACAAAAAACAATACATTTATGAAATGTATCTAACGATTCTGTATGCAGCCGTTAAGGACCTTTTTATATTATAAGGGGTCTTGCCGCATTTTGTAATGAAAATATAGTGATAGTGCCGGTCTGTGAGAGCATTGCTGCCGGTCAAAAGAGCCTCGGTTCTGCACCAATCAAAACTCTTATCTCAGCGCTGCAGTCCCTGCTTTCCCCACCCCCTCGACTTTACTGTCCACCCCTTGATTCAGCATTCTAGCATGCTCAGCGTTCCCGCTCTTTGTCACATTCACTCCAAACTTTTTTTACGAACACATGCGCGTTAAGACAGCGATCGATAAATCATGGTTTTCAAAGCCAGCGAGTCTGGATTCTTTCTCTCTGAGGCGTCCTCTTAATAGTGCCCTTCCTCTCCATGTATCCACGTATTTGTTTATACAGGGCCCTGAAGCCCCAAAGCCTGAGATGACTGGTCCCCAAGACTAATAAGTTTGAGAAACGCTGATATAGAATATAGTGTAACCTATTTAAACCAGTTATTAGTATATACTATAAATCATTTTAATCCAAATGGAATGGAAATAGAGCATGGTAGGATCCTAGGTAGGGAATAACTAGAAGAATACATCTCCTTGTATTCCTTATCAAATCAAGCCTTGCTTGCACCATGCTAAACAGATTAAAGTGGTCTGAGAAAACATATAATCCAGAGTCATGTGGTTGATCATATTCATACACCTGAACACCACATCTGGTGCATCAGAATGCTCATTAGATATAAGCCATGCTTCTATCAGACTCGGGTATGTGAAGCACATGGGAAGAAGTTTCCAGGCATCGGCAAACAGCTCATACTTTTCTGTTTTGACACGGTGCTAGACAGAAGCAGTCAGGCGCGACTTGTGCGGACGTTAGCAGTGTTGTTAGAGAGGGGAAGATAGAATATGGATGGCCTCTCTCTCTCTCTCTCTCTCTCTCTCACACACACACACACACACACACACACACACACACACAAACACACACACAGATAACTGAACACCCTAAGGCTAGTGTCAAGATCCAACTTTTTATCTCACTAGTTCATTCATATCTATGACTCATGGTTTCATCCGTCTTTCCACAAGCTGAAAATAAACTCTCCTTGTCATTGTTTCTCTCTTTTTTTCTCTCTCTCCCTACTTCTCTCTCCCTCTCCTCTCCCGCCCTGCCATGACATTCTCCATCTCTCTCCTCCCCTGACATTGGAGCACTGGCTACTGCATTCTCTTACCCAACCCTCCATTTTTAGCCCCTGCTCTCCTGTTCTCCCCTGATATATTTTTGTACTCAACAGTGAAACCGCACCGCATTGTTTTACTTAAATTAAACCCAATGACCACGGATTCAGGATCAATGAACTGTTTTACATTTCAACGATTCAGCTATATTTTGAAATGTTACAGTGAACTGTTGTTTCAAATTAATAATAATTGAGCACACTACATCAGATCCCTGTTGTTCTTTTATCTGATAGAGTACTAGCATGTGTTGACCCTTATGCTGCTACACAGCATATAGTAAGACTGTAATTTAGCACATCACATTAGTATACACTAACTCCTCACTTATACATGGTTCAGCAGTAGTGGTTTCGGACTGTCACAATTTTTTTTTTCTGAGAACCAAATAACAATTGTTCGCCCATTAACCACACATATCATCTGCAATTTTTGCTTTTGTGATGTCTGTGCCTGGTCAGCCACGCCCCTTTGTCCTCGTGCTGGTTGTTTATGTTTATGTGGGGTGGTTCGCAGGGCAATCTTGAACAGACACCTGAATGAAATCAGGATCCACTGCTCAGTGCTGCATCCAAACATAAACAACCAGCACGAGGAAGAGGGGGTGAGGCAGACCAGGCTCGGACATCACAGTTGAAGTCACAGTTGCACTCGGAGGCGGGAGTTTTGAAAGTAGCCAATCCAAGGACGCCATTTTATTTCTTCTTGCTGCTGATTGGCTGCTGCCCTGTGACCCATCTGCGGCAGCTGCACTCCAGAATTTCCCCATGGAGCATCTCAAGTATTTTTCGTTAAGTTCTTCTTTTGGTTTTGTTCTTTCTATAATTTTATTACTGAAAATTAAATAAATGTATTCCTGTATTTACCTGCTTATACCAAAGAAATTGACAGCAGATACCAAAGAAAACGCACGTGCATGAATTACAGTGCAGACTGTACATATCCTCCATATTTACATTGAGCTTAACTTTTATATTTTCTTTAGGGGTAACATATTAAGCTGATTTTAAAATAAAAAATCAGCTTAATATGGGAGCATATTTGACATACGTTTAGGCATTATTAATTACAGCAGAACATTGTTTTTTTTTACTATGAACAATATAAAACTGTGATGTGTTCCATTACCGCCCCAATTTCTGTTGTGTATAATATAGCACTGATGTCTATTTGTGCAGCAGCCCATTCTTAATTTTATATATTGTGAATTTGGAATGAAACACTTCATACATTATTTTATAGTTTCACTTAGTTTTACACCACTTGAGTCTCATTTAATGGTATTGTCAAAATCATGAAAACATATTTCAAACATGTGATGATGTTATGTTTTATTCATGTGCAAACATACACATGACTGGCTCATCAATGGAAGTGGTGTAAAATGGCTAAGTTAAGATGAACATTTTTTCCTTATTCCTATAAAGTAATAGTTTTGCCTTTGTTATCATAGTGGCAATATTATAGTATACTATAATAAAAAAGGTTCTTTGCTATAAAATTAACAGGTTTGGTTTCCTCTTAAGAGAACCATGTGTGTTAACATGCATGTCAAGAACAGGGTATTGTCAAACAAGGTGGCTGTTCTATTTTATCTCTCTAAGAACCTTTCTTTTAAGAATGCACAGTGCAATATAGCTCAAAATAATATTTAGCATTATATAATTTAAAACTCTATCATATATTTGAAAATGCCATAGTATGTAGTAACACAACCAGTGGAACAGAGCGCCTGTTTGACTTCCACACACAAGCAGCAGCAATCTGCTAATATTGACCTGTGTAATTCCATAATCTCCATGGGATCGGACAAGCTGCGATTTATTCCTCCCTGTTCTCCATTCTGGGCTTACTGCCGCAAACATAACCCACTTTTAAAGAATCCCCCATGGAAATTAATATTCAATAAATAACCGTTAGATTAATCGTCCCTGCACAGATGGGTAATCACTGGAAGCGATCAGATGTGCAAATGTTAGCTAATGGGACTAGTAAGGAACAACAGAGAATTGTCATCGTTTCAGCTGATTTTTGTTTTTTTTTTGCGATAGTATTCCCAGAAAGTCCAGCTGAATACAGTCTGTTAAGCCAACACAGTTGTGGCACTTAATCGGTGAGCCTGTTGATGCAATTATGCTGCAACATACTGTAAGCAAGATTGAGGTCATGTCCTTTCCTTGCTTCAGTACACTCCCCGATAACAGTCGCTGGTTTAACTTAATCCTGCTCAGTTCGCACGAGCCCGCTTGGTGTGCATCAAATGAAAAAGTCAATATTTAAATATGGCTGTTCAGTGCAATTTATGCCTTGCAGAATATAGTAGCTTTTAGATAATCATAAATAAAATATTAGATTGATTTTGGTAGCATAAAAATGACTATAAAGAACTACAATATATGGACAAATGTAATGGGACGCCCCTCTTAATTATTGAATCACTTCCAGTGAAAGGCAATCTTAATGCTTCAATATACCAAGACATTTTGGACAACGCCATGCGTCCAACTTTGTGGAATGACCTTTTCTAACCCAGCATGACTGTGATCCAATACTTGAAGAAAGGTCTAAAAAAATATATGGTTGGATGAATTCAATGTGGAAAACTTGACTGGTCCACACAGAGCCCTGACCTCAACCTCATTCAACACCTTTGAAATGAACTGTAAAGCTGATTATGAGCCAGAACTTCTCATCCAACATCAGTGCCTGAACTTAGAAATGCTCTACAGATTGATTGGGCTCAAATTTCCACAGAAACTCTATTTGAACGTGAAGTCACTGTTGGTGTAATGGTCAGGCAGGCATCCCAATATTTGATCTATATGGTGTGTCGGGCAGTAACCATTTATTTGTCCATTAATAACGAAAGACTGGCATTTTCAAATGGTGATAAAATGGAGATACAGGCTTTTGGCTTACCAGCATTGATAGATGTATTTTATGTCTTTTATCGTTTCGACTTTTTGTCAGCACCTGACATGAGCTGTTTATATGAAAAAGATACAATGGAATAACATTTCTTGGTTTCTTGGAGCCATTCAAAGCCTTAAAGAACCTTCAGTGATTTGTGCATGTGTGAAGAGTTGTGAGTGTGTTAAAGATAAAAGCATTTCCATGTAAGATGAAGGTTTTTGGGAAAACACATAAATTGTTCATGAAAATCTCCTGATAGGTTTTTTACATACACATCTCATTAAAAATTCTTTGGGGAATTAAATGGTTTTTTAATGTCATCACTCAGGCCTTTTTTTTTCAAGAATGCATTGTGTGTATAGACAGTAATCTATCATTTTTCTGCATGTATGTATGTCTGAAAAATGTATGTGTTCATATTTACAGGCCATGAAGTGAAAGCTATGTCTTATTTCTTGTACAACAAATGCAATATTCTCAGATATAATATTACTGTATGCAGTTTTCTGGTGTATTATTGTGTTTATACATATATTTATATCCACTGTGTATGTATATAGGTTTATACTTAAATATACAATGTACATACTATTATATTATGCTGTTGTGTTTGCAAATGCTCCCCTTGTGCGACAAAAGAAGAGTTATATTATCTCATCTTATCTTATCTTATCTTATCTGGGGCCATAGGCTTTAGTTGGAAAAACCCAAATGGTTGTCCTTGTTCTTGCATATTGTAATGTAAGTAGTTCATACAGGCAGGAGATTACTGTACCAGGAGGAATTATCTTCAAATCCTGCCTCTATTTTTAGATGATCGTCTTTACCGGTGTATGTAGTTTTTGGCCCAGAAGGAAACAAGCCTGTAGCTCACTTCGGTGTTTACCGTTGACAGCCAAATCCCAGCACGGTGCCTCTTCTAAACTAATGTAAAATAGGCCAAAAAAATTTACGCCCCGTGCAGGAAATAAATCTGTTGTTCCAGTTACAAGAAGCAACCCAAATGTATCACTTACCACCTCCTTCCACTCTTAAAAACAAAGGATCTTAGTATCAGCATACACACTTCTTGAGGAACAAAGGGGGCAGGGCCTTGACATTGGGTGGTGGTTCTTTACACGACTGTACAATATTGGCTCCTAAAGAATTGTCTGCTGACGGTTCCTCAGGGAACTTGAAGTGTTTTGTCTGTGGCATTGCTCAAAGGAATCTTCTGTGCTCTGAGTGCACACAAAATGGACTGCCTTTGAGCCTTCAGCTGCATTTTTCTTTTTCTATATTTTTTTATATATTTTTGTCAAAAAAGTTTGATTCGCTTTTTTGTATTCATAGAGCGGCGTGTGTTAAATCGGAAACAAAGACAGTGTCAGCGCCTTAGTGCACTGACTTTGACACCAAAGATAATCTGATTTTTCTCGGTCTAACCCCCCTCCCCCCACCCGCATTAATGTCAAGCCTCCAGAAGACCTTGATTTATTCATTATGGTGGAGCAAGGCGTGCTACTTTAGCGCCATCAATTCTGCTAGGGTGTCAAAAACAGCTCCTCCGCTCATGGTCTCGGGAAAGACCGCCTGAAATTGAGGCTGATGGTGACATTCATGCATCAGCAAGAACAGCTTTTTTTGTGAAATTCATCTCTCTGTACCCTTGGATCAATGTTCAAATGCATGTAAACCATAACCAAATTCCTTATGGTTGCCGGGTAACAATGGAACAAGTGAAAAGTAAAACCTTTCACATTACCACATTGCTACATACAGTCTGTGTTTGGTATCTATTGATCTTATCTCATGTTGTCTGTTGATTTGTTGGTTGCTTTAAAAAAAGTGCCATCTTTCATAGTGTCCTGTAATTGTGCCCAAGTTGTTTGTGCTATTTATTCATGATAACTCTTACTTTTTACACTGGTCTTTTGAAAACAGCCCCTTACACAATCACTACATACGAGATGTGTTTGCTATTTATTTGTGATAGCTCTGGATCCATCTGTCGTAACTTACCTGCATCCACGACCCGGATTAATATGTGCAATGGCTTTGATGTGCACTTGCATGCTGTAGGCTAAATGTGTTGAATGAGTTGAAAAAGCTCAGCAGTATCTGCTGGTGTGAATAAATCTGACTAATTGTGAGCCACATTCTCAGGGACAGAGAGGGTGGTGGTGTTAGTGCTCAAACTCCGCCTACCTAATTTTTGCATGCATGCACGGAGCCTCTCCTCAAGATTTGACACCCTGTTGTGGAGCTCCTCGTAGTCAAAGGCTCCCATCTCCTCCTGCAGCTCGCTTAGCACTGACGTCAAATTCTTCACCTCCTCTTTAAACTGCAATACCAATTTTGCATCGGCCTTGTATTCCTCCAACACTGGTATCATTGGCCTAAGTTCCTCCATTTTCGCTTTTATGGCCTGTAAGGTTAAAATAGGCTTGGTTCAGTAGGCATGCGTGCAACCGTTTTTTAGTCCAAACATCTACCTGACCCTACCATGCCCTCTCTATCTGCCCTGGCATGAGTGTCAATATGTGCCTATGCGCATATACATGTACGGCATATCATAAGCATCATAAACAAGTCCTCAGTACACGAAGAACAATTGGGAAAACTCTTTTATTTTTCAATGTTTAAAATGCAACGTCTTTTAAGTGAGTACATGCTTTGCGTCACATACAACATTGTTTACGCGTTTACTTCAATTACTGTTCCCCCTTGGTAACAAAATGTGCATTAAACAAGCCTAAATGAGAAGAGACATGGAAGAGATATCACCATAACATAAATAAAAATGTCTACTCATGGAATGCTTCTACAGTGGCATGCACAGAAAAGGAGTGGGACATGGAGCCTTAAAGATGCTTATCGGTTCAAAAATAAACTAAACGATCGGTGCAAAAAAACAACTTGTTCTGTAGACCAGCTTGGGATTACAATTTGAACTTGTTCTTCAGTCTCTGCAGCTTTGATATAATTCATTATGTTAGCCCTGCAAGCAAGAAGATGAGATACTGTTGAATAGCTAACTCACTAGCCTGTCTGAAACAAATATACACACAATACTGTACCCAGATGCAGCTTTAGGCATAAAATAACACATCATGTTGGACAAAAAACGTGGGTGAAGGATGCGACGTGCAAGCGGTTGAGATTATTTGCGCATGGGCAAATAATCGTGATAAATATAATAAAGAATTGAAGATACAGGCTATAAACCTGTAACCTCTAATATGAGAATTACAGCCTCATTACGAATTCATAAAGCACCTTTGGGAAGCCTCAAAGACAAAGAAGATGTCTTGAAGTGCCAAATTTGTCTTGTACAAATAACCAGCAGACTTGTCTCCTCGATTCCAGTGATTCAAAAATGGCTCTTTATGAATTCATCCAGTGGCTGAAATGCCATGTTTGCACATGCCCTACATGCAGTAATAGACATTACACTAAAGGTTGGGCTTTAAAGGGAGATTCTGGTGCTTTTCAGACTAATCTTGATCTGACGCATCTATAGCATATAAATAGAAAACTCATTTTCTAAAAACATGCCTCCAATAGAAGCCAAAGGCCAGAAGCACTGGCTCCGCCCTGATGTTTCATTGTTTTATATGTGAGACACAACAGATCAAGGCTGAGTCTTCCTATAAGGCTCATGCAGTATTTGCTGATATTAGGATCTAAATTAATAGCACTTTCATGCACATTAAATACCACGACTAATCTCTGCACTCTTGGAGACTCAAAAGACTAAACATTCTCTGTCCCTGCCTGCTTTATTTTCTGTGATAAACTACACAATTAATCAAAACAGAGTCATTTGGGATGGGCATATTTAAAATGGCAAGCAGTGAAGTAAATCAACTCAAAGCAGGACTTTGTAAGAGGGAAACAGTGCATGGTCCTATAAATTAGGAGAAAAATGGAATCAATGAGGCAGAATGACTGGATGAGCACCTCATTTGACCGTACCTTGTATTGCTTGGCAATGTTCTGCTTGTGGCTCTCCTCCACTTGTTTGAACTTGGTCTCCAGGCCGCGTAGCTGCACCTCCATCCTCTGGACGTACTGCAGGTCTTTCTGCGTCCTCTGGTCCAGCGTCTGGATGGATTGGGTCATGTTCTGCACCTGTAGAAAGGACAGGAAGAAGAAAAAAAGTGTCCCACAGCACTGACTGTAAGCTTCTGGCAAGGAGGTTTTGCTATAAAACCATTCAAAGTTTGTTCTACTTGTGATAAAGAAAACATGACCCAAGCTGTCCATACAGAAGGTGAATCAAATGTCCTTGTCATTTATTGTGTATGTAATCATAACTGTGGTTCTATCATTAAATTTAAATTGTATTTCGGACACACAGGTATTGAGAGTTATCACATTTGCCGTGTTAGCCCTGTTTGTGAATGTAAAGTTTACTTTTTCCAGAAGCTGTCGTAGCTGTTTGGTCCTGGCATCCCGCGAGCACATGGTCTGCTGAGGAGCCACAACAGTGCAAACACAGCGACCCTCGTTGTCCTGCGCCGAGCTGTACACCTGCCAGGACTCCTCTGGGTTCGCAGGCAGGACCTGGCCAAAGCACGTCACACACAGACAAACGAGGTCAGTGAGAGAGTGTGCAATGAGATACGTCACACTGAAGAATCCCAACCCAATTGTTAGCATCCCTGGCTGCTCCACATTTCAGCTCTATTCACCATACCATATACCTGACCCAGAAAATTCAGCTTTCCAGCCCTACATTACCTGGAACCGTTCTGCTGGGAGTCAGATTGAAAAAGCTCCTGTGGGACTGTGTCTCACTATTTAAAAAAAAAAGAGGCTACAATGGCTCCTTGGAGCTAATCCATAGAAGACCATTGTTTGATTCCCCAAAGATAACACATTCTTTATCTTGTAACACTTTCAGTGCTATACAGTGCAATTTTAGTAACATTTTAATGCCATAAAGAAAATGTCTTTAAAAAATGGCTCTAAATAGTACAGGAATAATAGCAGAACACATTTTATTTTACGATTAATGAACTTAAAGAATCATAAACAACCACTTTTCCATTAGAGAAAAGCTGGTTAACCATGGACAGGACTGTTTGTGCATTCAATTGGTTATTTCTGTATATTGCCAAATTGCCTTTACTACAAAACCATGAAAAAAACATAATTTGGTGTGAGTAAATATTTTGGATGTGATTCAATGGATGATTCATTCAATTATCAACAGAAGACAATTCATTTGATGGGTTTTTTTGTTCAAAAGAATTATCATTGCCTTTTCTCTTTATTCTCATGATTCCCTTGTGTTTTTGCCTCCTTCAGCTCCCTGAGTTTCACAGCAGGACATTTCACTTATTTCATCTTGCTGGGTCTGAACCATATGCAGCTGATGTCATACCCGCACGAGCTGAACGCCCCTGCTGGATCTACTAGCCTCAGGACCCCGCGTGTCCAAATAATGGAGTTTCGCCCATACAGGCTTCACAGCTGCAGGTTCTAGGAGCTTCTTTATGTCAAGCATTGACCCCCAGCTGCTATTTTCCCCCCTCAGATGGGATTTAATATAACTCTGTGGCCATGTGGCTTGATGTGAGAGAGCCATCAGGATTTGTGGAATTTAGAACCCTTCCCCTATGTCTCAATCTAATCTCCAGTACTCAAATGGATTCTCCATATTCTAATTCCAATGTGGACTGCAAGGAGATTTCAGCAAATTGAAGGCACGCCTTTGTAAATGGACTGCGGTTGTGGCATTGTACGTCGAGATTATATATTGAACCATAATCTCGAATCTCAGGAGATTTAGAGGTGGTTTCAAGCACGTCATCGCACATTCAGATAAATGACCATGCGCAGGCCCGGGCTGACCCTTAAAAAACCCCATTTATTCTCACCCACACATGCACACACTGCTACAGTTGTTTCAAGAAATGTGGTTTAGGTTTTAAAAAAGAAAATAGAGGCAAGACTCTGCTGATTGATGGGCAGAAGATCTGTTAATGTGCTCCCATGCAATTATTTGAATGCTGAAACACATTATTTTTCTGCTGTGTGCCACTGTTTGCAGAGAGCTTCCTGCCTGTTTGAGACTTCTTGTACTTGACAAATCGAATCAGGCAAATATTTTCTCTCAAGTTAGATTAGAGTTTAGTGCGCCGCAGCAATATGCCACAAAAAATATTACTGTTTTCTCAGCTTTCTCTCGCAGTTCACATGTTGCACAATGACTGCACAGGTCTAAACACGATCACTTCATTCTGGACGACAGCGCTTTTATGTTTCCCATCACACAGAAAGACAAAGAAGGCAGTGCTGGGTCCCTTGAGGCTCCATTGCTAGCCTTGTTAAAGCCTTCTGTGATTAGAATGAGAAGACACTAGGGTATTTGACACTTTCTGAACCTGCTGCTGAGGCTACAAGACCTGGCAGTGATGAGATGTATTACTATATCTTAAGTAACACATAAGGAACTTCAGGAACAATTTAGATTTTGAAACAGGGGTGTTGAAATAGGCTTTAGGACTAATAGTAGTTGAACTGATCATACTCAATGTCATTATAGCCTCATCGTTATAATAATAATTAATATTATATATGTATATCATTACCAATAATGATAATATAAGTTAACTGTGTAAGTTTAAATGTCAAAGCACAATGATTGAGCACATTACTATAATACTATAATAATTATAACAATGATAGCTATAAACCACACCTA
>JBBKCR010000038.1:4277396-4294534 GCA_037577295.1 Ladigesia roloffi | reverse complement strand
GAGAGTGAGGCGAGGAGAGAGAGAGAGAGAGAGAGAGAGAGAGAAAGAGGAGAAGACTGACAGAGAGAGGACTGGGATGAGGAAAAGAGGGAATCAAAAGGAGATTAAGGGAAATAATAGAAAAGAGAGACAGAGACAGATTGAGAGAAAAGGAAGACGGCAAAGAGAAGGGTGAAACAGACAGAAAGATGACAAAATAGAGAAAGAGAGAAAAGAGAAATCACAAAGAGAGAAAAAGAGGGAAAAAGAGAGCGAATAGGAGAGATAGAAACTGGGAAAGAGAGAACAAGACAGAGACATAAATTAATAGAGAGGCAGGGAGAGAGAGGGAGAGAGAGGAAGAAGATTGTGTGATTAATTGTGTGATTAATTATTCAGTTTAAACTCTAATAATGTGACCTAACTGTGTCAGTCTCCGTGTGTCGGTGTGTTCCACACTACGGCCAAATGCATTGGGAACTCACAGAAAGTACGATGTAAACACATATATCTGATAGAACCAGTGAAGATCCTTCTCACTTTGCTGTTCCACACTCTCAAGCATCGTTTATTAAGCATGAAAATCCCCACATGCCATCATTAGAGCCGAATCACTCTTCACTTTCTGACAGTAACAAACTGTTCTATTAGAGCACTAAATGTCATCACCATGGCAGCTCTAGACATACCGAAGGCACACAAACTATAGAAGTGATGTGTTGACCTGTTCACAAGCCTCTGGCCTTGAAGGTCACATGGTGCTTTTTTCATTTTTAAATTTCCAAAGGACGAGTTCTTTCAAAGACAAACATATGTTCAAATATGTATTCTGCAAACCTATAGAGCTTACAGAACCCCATTTATATCTATAGAGCTTCTATAGAGCTCATAGAAGCCTATATAGCCTATAGAACCCCATTTCAAAATATGAATTATGCAAAAGTTTATTATGTAACTATGCAATTGACTACTATTTGCAATAACAGACTTGATTTGGGGATAGTTTTAGTGTACATAATCCAAGAAAATAAAAAAACGCAATGTTGTAATGTGGTTAAATAACTTAAAAAGGCCTATTTTTATAGTTTAAACCTCAACTAGTTCCTCAAACATGCTCCCAAAACACATCCGTTTCATTTGAAACTCAGCTTAATACATTAGCCTTAAAGAAAATATAAAGGTAAACTCTTATCAGTACAATAGACTTTACAATGTACTCACACTCTTCTGTTTGTACTGTAATGTTTTCTTAAGTATGCACTGTCATTTTCCTTGGTATAAGCAGGTAAATTCAGTAACACATGAATTTAATTTACAGTAATCAAAATACATTGCTTTGTGAAGAACAAAACCAAAAACACAAGAACACAGGAGCACCCCATGGATGAAATTATGAAGTGCAGCTGCTACAGATGTTTCACAGGGCAGCAGCCAATCAGCAGCAAGGAGAAATAAATAATATTCTCTGTTTGGCTACTTTCAAACCTCCTACCTCTGGGTACAGCTAATTGAGATGTCCAGGCCTTGTCTGGGCTGCGTAAAAGCTGCGTTCTTGTCCTTGTGTCTCTGTGTGTCTGTGCAGTGTTTACATAAGGAGTTTTCTCCAGGATTTACAAAGTTAATCGATTTGGATTCTGATTTGATATTTATCCCAGAAATGGCTGCAGGACAAGAAAGAAAAAAAACATTCTTAATGTTCCTTTGTTCATTTTAGTATTTTATTGGACCGTGTCATTAATTAGAGTCCATTCATCATGGATTGTTCACAACATGTAAATGGCGGCCAGCACTGTGCAAAGAAAAAAAAAATGAAGAAAGGAAAATCTGGATGAAAGAAAGAACTAACAGGTTTAATATGGAGCTCTCTTTCTGGAGGCAACCTGCTTGATCACAGTCTTTTTATTTTTTGGCAGCCGGTAAGCCACTATTATGCCAAGATATAGATCTATTGCACAGCATGTCAGAGGAATTGCGTATTTTTTCCAGTTTTCTAATGAATGCATAAGCAATGTGGCGCGCTTAGCCAAAATGAAGCCCTTGAGTAATACAAGACAAGCATGCCCCACTTTCGCTTGCAGACTCTTGCCTGCTTTTTGATTTCGAGATTAGGGGAAGAAAACAATGCCGGGTGTGAGCACTGTTTAATCGCCTCCAACACTGAGGCCGTTTAAGCCGCAACCTCATAAATATGGCATTTTTACAATTACACCAGGCTTCACTGTTGTCTTTCTGCAAAACTGAGAGATAAACCCCAATTTAGTAGGACATATCTTCCAATAAAAAAGAAAATTGATTGATACTTCATGGGAAAGTTATTTTGAGCATGTGGGGCATTTTCAATTATAGTCTGCCTGTTTCGAGGCCACCTGTCCCATAACTCATCTGTTTGCTGTCCCTTGTCATATAATACGTCTCCATGCTTTGGACCATCATAGTAAGAAAATGTCTGTGTATATTAGCATATAAATGTCTCAGGATTAGGCCGTTATCCATTTCATTCAACTCTTTTATGACTAAAATGGGGAGATGCCAGAATGATAAAGTGTGAAATAATTCAGCCGTGACACTGTAACAATAGCCATTTGAACTCCCAAGTGAAAACTGTGAAAAGAGGCAGCACAGAAATGTACTGTGATATGAATGAAAAAGACACGTATTTATCCCAATTATCCTAATCAACAGCATTCAATGGTCAGCCTCCCCAGCATCCAGCAGCAGCGGCCCTGGTCTATAGCCTCATTAGGAAAAAAGCCCCGCAGAACCCTGCCAGTACAATGCTGTGCAGCCTTTTGATCTGGGGTTTCCATCAATAAAGTGCATGAATTTAATGTGCCCTAGATTGCGCCTATTACTGTGTGCTGTTTTTTATACCTTTAGCTCTGAAGGTAAGTTCTTACAGCCCTTTAATGTATTGTGGGTTCCAATTTAGAGGGATGTAGTGTTAGCAACAATAAATAGTTCATGCAAATAGATTTGTAATTATACTGTATTCACTAATTGTTTTATTTGTATATAGATAAATATACATACGTATATTTTTATTTTATCCCATGTTTTAACATAGTACTTTATTCTACTTATTTAAAAAATAGTTAAAAATAGAGAAAAATAATAGTAAAATATATAAACAATACAAGTATATATATTTAAATAATGGATATTTATAATAAATCATACATACAAAAAAAAAATCCAAATAAAAAAAAGCCAGTAGGAGCAGCGTTAGTCTCGCCAGCATTCCCATAACCAAGCAACCCAAGAGTGGCTTAAACTAACTGTGCTTACGATCCCCAATCTGAGGAGAACACTGTCTGCTTTGGAAAGAACTGAAGGCATATATTTATAATATAATTTACGCTTTAAATTTTTTTTTTTTAATTCAATGTATACATTCCTTAACTGTATAATTTATGTAAAGTTTCCTTGAGGGTAGGAAAGGTGCTTATAAATAAAATGTATTATTATTATTAATTCTAATCTACTGTTATTCTTATTTTTGCTGCTCTTAACTTCTTACAGTCCACTGTCCCACTTGTGGGACTGATAAAACGTCATCTTATATAATTTTATCTTATCTTGTTCCATTTACAATAGCATTATTTAATTGTTTTTGTGAAGTTGGTCACGTTTTCTAGATTGATATATAATTGCCATTGCAATTGATAACAGACTGATGTATTGCTATTTCCATTTCTAGAGGCCAACTTCGTTGTCAAACTGTCTACAGTGCATGACTACTTTGAAATTGTTTTCAGGTTTTCATTAGGCTGAACAGGATTTTTGCTTGTGCTCTGCAAAGCGTGTCCAGCCTCACAGTTACAGGGAAGAATAGGTTTGCATTGATTGGTAATTTACAGCCACAGACACACTCGCCATTAAATTTAATTGGAACATATAACTTTTTCCTCCCCATCCAGGGAGCCTTTTATATATACGTTCAGTGAAATTCACTTTTTTGCATCTGCTCAATGGCCAGGGTTATTACTTGCCTGGGGATTAGATTGCATCTGGATGGACTACTGGAAGATGGCAAGCTGATGGAGGGCAATGTTTTGTGGGGAAATCTTTAGATCCTGGCATTTATGGAGATATTATGTTGACACACCACCTACCTAAACTTTGCTGCAGACCAAGCCCCGACCCCCCCACCAAAGCAACAGTATTCCCAAATGTCCGTGGCCTCTTTCAGTAGGACAATGCATCCTGCGACACTGCAGAAATTGTTCAGCAATGGTTTAAATGGAGATGACATGATTTGGCCTCCAAATTCCCCAGATCTCAGTCTAATCAAGCATCAAAAGAATGTGCTGGATAAAGGCCCTACCATCCAAATTACAGAACCCAAATGCTCTTCTGCTAATGCTTCGGTGCCAGATACCACAACTCAGAAGCTGTGTAGAGTAGAGTCCATGTAGAGGCCATGCTTCGATGAGTAAGAGCTAATTTGGCA
This sequence comes from Ladigesia roloffi, assembly GCA_037577295.1. Classification (NCBI taxonomy): domain Eukaryota; kingdom Metazoa; phylum Chordata; class Actinopteri; order Characiformes; family Alestidae; genus Ladigesia; species Ladigesia roloffi. Next base: position 4,290,105 of record JBBKCR010000038.1, on the reverse strand, counting down.
GACCTATATTATGGCTAATCAGTGCACATATATACCAACGAATGGAAAAAAATACTGGGTGAATTATAGAAGAAGCTCCCTTATGTTAAGAGCTCCAGTACTTCAAAATGCAGCTGTCGAATGGGAGTGATCATACCATCCCACCACATTTTTTTCCTTCATAAATGAATAGTGCAATACACTCTTTGTTTTTGTGTTTATATGTCATGTTCTCAGACACAATGTAATTCAACCAATGAACTTGAAAGTAACGACAAAATAGAATGAGGTCTGGTTTGCATACTACAGATGCTCTCTAGGCTCTCCATTTATCTTTCAGTCTGGGTGAGAGTGATTGAAAACCCGAATCCCTCCATTATTCCACAGCTGAATTTCATATTCTACAGCAGGATAGATGAGAAAGTTTGTGGAGATTTCAGGGTGCTTTGAATAATTTGTCCTATGCAAGTCAAAAACCTCAATATACACTTCTGCAATAACTACAGAGATGCACCTTCTTTGAAAAGCAACAAACATGATCTTGGCCCGTTGGGTGTTCATGTTTTTCTCTGTTCAGGACTGCTGCAAGCTAGAAACAACTTGAGCTGGATTTATGAAGATATAACAAAATATATGTGAGGAAATATGTGACATGTTTTAATGCTTTGACAGACACAGTCAAAGCAAGTGAAACAAGGTGCCCATGCATGAAACTGGTGCCTCTGCTTATAGTTCCTTCTATAGGTGAAGAATTATAGTGTAGACCTTGGGTTGTCAGGCACAGTTTGTCAGCTCTCCTCTGCCCTGAGGGTTTTAGACAGGGAGCCCACTGTTCAGGAAGGTACTATTTGAGAGGTGGACCATTCTCAGCAGTGATACTGATGAGGTAAGTCAATAGTAATGTGTATTGCAGTGGTGCAACCGTATCATTGCAGTTGCTGGGATTTTTGCTGGGAGTTCACTCCTTGGTTGAGTGCGATCAACCCAAAATATATTAATCAGGGTTATGTTGTGGTCAGACCCAATTAACACATTGTTACAGATGGGCTACACTCTTTCTCTGAACCAGCAATATAGACCAAAGAAGGTGTTTCTAATAAATTGGCCAGTGATCATATGAGTGAGAATGTTCTACAGCATACAGAATGATCTACAGTTATATAACCCTCTTTTATGAGGTATTTATAAAGCACGTAGCTCATACTCTGGCACCATAACTAGAAGATATGACCTCTCAGAGCTTCAAGCACTGCTCGTCTTTGCTGAAAAGAAGAGGACAGCCTGACTCTTTTCAGTCTTGGCCACCAGTGGTGGAACGAATCCCCCTTGCAATCTGATCAGTCCCTCAAGCTTGGCTTGTAGACACACCTCTTCAAAGAGCAACTTGGTGCCTAAGCAGTCCTCTCGTTTATCTCTCATATCTTTTTACCTTATGTTTAATAAAAACCTCTTAAAGTTTTCCCTAATTTGTGTAATAACCTCTGACGTTTTTTCTTTTGTAAGGGTTTATTAAGGGGTGTAAGATAGCTGGCAGTAAATTGGTAAAAAGCAGTTGTTTATTTCAATATAGATTTTCAGGTATGATGAACAGATGTTGACTAATTAAGCACATATGTATGCCGTTCTGGATAAGAGTGTTTGCTTCATGCCGTAAACGTAAATGTAAATGACAAGAGTAAAGAGGTGAGAAGTTAGAAAAACTTCTCATTTTGATGGCATCAGTCTCTAAGCAGTCATGGTGTGTGTGACACAGAATGTGTGTGGCACGTCACTGGAGTGTGCGACACAAGACAACAAATAATTATATTCCTTCTCACTGTGAAGCTGTGACTCTCAAAAGCATGTTTGTTGCTGGATAACAGGTAAACACAGTCTTCACTCTTTCAACATAAAATTCACAAGCACCGCAAAACAGAGCAGTCTTTTTTTTCGTGACAAGTGGCTACATTTGTCTCACCCCACGCATGCTCTTTTCTTTTAGGAAGTTAGACAAATTTCTGACACATTCTGAAACTCCGACACGACTTTTATTTGTGCGTGATTGTCAGACCCATACTGCGTCTGAGCAGAAAAAGCAGCTGAAGGTTTGAAAGCTGAAAGTTACAATAGTTATACAACAGAAACATATACCCTCCAGTTTTCCATTAATAATAATTTTGAGGCTTTCATGTTCCTCCACACGGCTTTGAAGATAAAAAGACAAATATTAAGACTACACTGCAGCTTCTCTTCAGTCTCGACTTGTTTTAAAGACTTTTTGTAAAAATCACTTTTGAGTCTTCCAACTTGTCAAAGCAGGTGCCTCATTTGTGTCGTGAACAAACCTTGAATATGAATTTGAGGTGTAATGCCTTTGTCTGTATCTGAGACAGACCTGTTAATCCAGAAATAGGGGCGAGAACTCAAAATCTGTGAATAAAATGACTGTAAATCAGCCAGCCAGACTAAGCCAGCAGCTGTTTTTGTGCATGTGGCGTATACATTTAATACTTTTAATTAGTTTTGTCAAAGATGAGAATAGTGATTGCCTGAAAGGCCGCTATTTAATCAAAGTGAGTTTTAATAAACTTCTTTGCCAACTCTATGGCTATGAATTACTTTCCAGTTGGCAAAGAACTTTACACTACAAAGCATTCAATTTGAAAAAAAGGAACACTGCGTGAACTTGATATGCCAAGTTTGAGAAAAAGAAAATATACTAATCAGTCCAACTTGCAGGGCGATGTTCAGACAGTTCAAACAGATCACGCATGCTCAGTGGGATGCCAAGATCTGGAGTTGCTGCTACTTCAGCTCTTCAAAATGTGCAATGCTAGTCAAAAGGTTTTGCATGCATTGAGATTTTCTACATTTGCATATCACTCACTTAATATTTAATACAAGTACTCTCAGTATTCTTTACTAACAAATACATTTACAGTATGAGTACATTTATAAGAAAATGACATCTTTTTAACTGTCGCTACTGACTTTCAAAAAGCCACTTAATGTAATTACAGTTATAAAATGTTATAAAATTGTAAAATTAGTACATTTAAAGCTAAAGGCGGGCAAAGAATTTAACTCTACATTTCCATGTTCTAAGTAAAATGATTTTATTTGACAAATTCTCATGTATAGTTGCTTGCTCAACAACTTCTCAATGATTACCAACAATTAAAATCTGCCAAAACTTTAATTGGAGTATATTTGGATGGGTTGTCTATAAGCTGAAATGTCGTTTCTGTTTGCTGTTTTTCTTGTGGATTATGATTTAAACACATAACTGACTGTACAAAATGCCAAAGAATGTTAGGCCAGTTTCTTGCACAGGGATGAATGTTTGGTGGCAGAGTCTTGTGATAAACAATGGGGATTGTTTATGATAGTCTTTCCACTGATTAAAATATTCTTTCTTTAAGCATTATGGTATTGCATTAGCTGATTAACATTGAGTTCAAAATGTTAACCCAAAAGAAATGAGTTTTTTTTCCCTGTAGGGTCTAAAAAGACTCTGTTCTGGTCCATGTGGCTCACTCCCTTTGATGAACCCTATATTTAAAACCCAGTTTGAGTTACTTATGACTGGGGTTTAAATCCCAACTGCTAGCATCACCACTGAGGTACCCTTGGGCAAGGTACCGACCCCTCACACTGCTTATCAGGCGCCCTATTGGTGGCAGCCCCCTACTTCATTTAGTGAATGGGTTAAATACAGAAAGTAATTTCACTGTGTGGTGAACTTGCATGACTATGATTGGTAATAATAATTGGCAGTTTTATATTTGTAGTAGCATTTACACAGAAACAGTGGTACTTCAAATTGCTCCTAATTGCTTACACCATGGCTGGTATGGTGGTTTTGGGATCAAACACTCAACCCTTCTTTCTCTGAACCGGATTAACTTAATTATTACTGAACCGGATAACTTAATAAATTTTTGGTTTCATATGACTGGAGTACATGGTTCCAGAAGAGAGTGTTCTAAATACTTTTCTGCAACAGTTAGACATACATCTCGACTTTTTAAAGCAAAAGAGTTTGTGTTTGAGTTGGTATAGAAGCAGAGGTGATGAATTGCCTGTTGTACTCTATGTAGTTGTCTTTTCGGCTGCTTTCAGGTCATCCTGAAAATATTTTAAGTGACTGGCTTCTCTCTTACCTTCTTTATCATTCATCTGATTAAGACAATTAGTTGTGGCTCCATTAACATTCTAATTGAAGACCTTTAAGAAGCTCCTTCACTCTCAAAATGAACAGTGAAATCTTTGTAAAACCAATGGCAATGCCTTTTATGATGACACCAAGAGCCGAACTTGATATGTTTCTAAACCACAATATCTATGTACTGTATACTGTAGAGTTTTGTATTTGAAGCATATTTTACTTTATGAATATATACGTTTATTCTAATTTTTGCAAGTGCAAAGTCAAAATGCACATATAGGAGGTATCTTACATAACAATAATGAGACTGTGTCAAGATTTGGAGTGCCACTTGTGTCTGTTCATATATAATCCTACATCCCTAATAGAGAAGCTTTAAGGTCCCATACAAGAATGACTCTATGTCCTACCAAAACATTTTATTCAAATGAGAAAGAAATTACTATCACCTTATAACTTCGCACTTTATCTTTGGTGGAAGTGACAGGTGGAAATAAAGTACTGTGAACATGAAGGACATTAGGACCTGCAGGCTTCTGACATTTACTCTTACTTCTTTGAAGTGAGATGAAAGGTTTTAAACTTTTGACCGTGTGGTTATTTACACAAGGCACTCTGTGACTGTGCAGCTCTTTTACAGCATACAAATTTATTTACAGGTCATCATCAAATTAATTAGGTGGAATCATACAGAAACTGTGCAGAGCCTATGAATAATACTTCAAAGAAACTGATTCAATTATGTTTGAGGTGATATAGTGCATAGATAGGTATAGATAACTTTACCTTTGTGGTGAAAGAAAGGAGAAGTTACAATATGATTATTTCATTACCCAGAAAAAACAGCCCACACATGTCCTTGGACTTTGTATATGTAAAGTTTATGAAGGTGAAATAGAGGTCATGGGTGATCCTTCCTTCAGCCAACCATTTTGGTTGTATACTGGGATGTTGTTATGTTTTCTTTTTATACATTTAAATTCTCCCTACCCTTTTCAGCCAGTGTTCATTCTAAGTGTGCAGAAACCTTCATTGATTTATTCCATTAATATAATCGTTGGCAGATCAGACAAACCATGTCAGCATATTTATTTGATAGAAGCAGGAGCTGTGCTCTCTAATTCCAATAACGAGTGGCTCTTTGCTATTAGAAAATGACTGAGCAAATAAATAAGAAGCCAGGGCTCAAGGCGTTTTTCAATCTGTCGTTTTTTCAAACTGTGCTTTGGCGGGCATCATGGTCTCGTTTGTTAGTAGTCTGAGGAAGAGGCTACATTTTGGTTTACATAAATTGTCAGAAGTTAAATTCAGTGTTGTTGTCACCATAGTTTACAATTTTAGGACAAAAGTAATTGGACACACTTCTTATATCTGGAAATTATGTCGAAAGCTTCAGTATACCAAGATCAAGGTTCCAAGAACAACACCATGCCTCCACATTTATGGACACTGTTTGGGGAGGAACCTTTTCTATCCCAGCATGACTGTGTCTTAGTGCACAAAAGGAATGTCCATAAAGACATGGTTGGGTGAGTTCAGAGAGGAAGATCTTAACTGTCCCACACAGAGCCCTGACCTTAACCCCACCCAACACCTTTGGGATGAACTGGAAACGAGACTGTGAGTCTGACCTTCTTGTCCAACATCAGTACTAGACCTCATAAATGCTGTGCAGAATGAATGGCCACAAATTCCCACAGAAACTCCAAAAATTGTTTAAAGCCTTCCAAGATATTGCTGCAAACGGGGATCAACTCCATTCTAAAGCCTATGAATTTGAATGCAATGTCATTCAAATCCTTGTTGGTGTAATCGTCAAGTGTCCCATATGGTGTAAGATCCAACTAGATTTAGTTTATTTAGCTTAGATTATTGAACTAAATTTAGTTTATTTAGCTTAGATTTAGTTTAATTAGCTCTAGATTTCTTGACCCTATGTCACTAAATGGGGTGGTTAATACGTGATTAACTTATGTGATGGTCAATAAAGTAGGCTCCGGGCATGTTGGTTGTACTGTTTGGTCCACATAATTGCTGTTGTGGCACAATGTGTGCGATTAGTTTTTTAAATAAATGAAAGTGTATAAAAGACCCAGAGGGACCAAATTTAACAACCACTGCTTCAAAGAGGCACCTCTGTAAATTATATGTGCAAGTGTTTAAATAATTTTACAGTTCTAAGATGCCCTATATAATATCCTATACCCGATACTCCATATCCAATAAAGCTTTCCTTTAGAACCATATGCCCAAGCTGAAACCCATCAGTGTGTCTGCCACAAACCTGATGGTTGCAGTAAATGTAGGCTATCACAATGGTGCACTGATTCCTGATAAGTGGGCATTATTGCTTGAAGGTCTTCTCCTTTTTGCCTCACTCAGAGCATCTAGCATGGATGATCACAGACCCCAAACACCATTAGCTATCTCATACTGTTTCCCTCTGAGAGAAAATTAGCCACAATGAAGACATTCTTTTAGCATTAGAAATAGGAGAGGCTGTCTCCCATTCACTGATGGGCTGTAATAATGCTCTCACAAACCCAGACAGACACAGTGTGTTCTCTCGGTTAATATGCTGCAGGCTATGAAAGACCATACATTATACATGGGGCTAGGAATAGCACCCTATGAAAAGAGATGATGTTAAGAAAATAAGCTGTTTAGAAATGGCAAGAAAGATAGTGTCCCCGGAACAATATTGCATTACTTGTAGTATACTAGATGACTGCAGAAGCTAGTCATCATAATCAAAGGTGTATTTGTAGGAACTGTAAATGTAAATATGTATATTATCTTTTAGAAAATGAATATGTATATTCAGGGAACTGCTACGACTTTAATATAAGTGAAATACCTTCTCAAGATACCTTCTCTTGGCACTTTATGATATCATTCGAAAGATCTTTTTCAAATGGAATAAGAATCAAAGTCTGCAAACTTCGCCAAAGATCAAAGGCAGCCATCGCATCTTGTCTCATCAGACTTATTGCTCCTGCTCTCCATAGAGTAGAGCTTTCATAACAAGATCTGGAAAGCTGTTAGACCTAAGGCAGCTTTACGTTCTAGCTGAAAGGGGAATGAAAAAAACCACAACGACAACAAGACAACAGGGAGAATCCCACCGTACGCTTTTCTCTTTATGCTCTTAACATGCCACGACAAGAACTTCTCCTCAAAGCCACACATCCTCAAGTGACTAGTGCGTCCTGAAGACTGTGAAGATTGCTCCTCCGCAGTCCCTTCGATTTTGAATGCAAATCTTAATTAGTCATGCTTCTCGTGTGGAAATGTGTGAACACATATATATTTGCTGTTCCAGGAGGCAGCGTGTGGAGTCACTGACTGTCGTGTTTGGCTGCCAAGTCGAAGGAGGATGGAGATGCAACTCTGGCTGTGGGCACCATCTGTCTCCCTCACCACGTCGTGGACAAAAACAAGCCCCCTTTCCCTTTCGCCTCTCCTTGCCCACAGCTCACTGCTGCGGAGGAGAAGGTGGCGTTGGCACGGAGCTAAAGAGTAGCTTATTGAAATCTCTCCCAAAGGACTGAGCATTGTTTGTGTGGAGGCTAGAGGAAAAAGCTCGGGTTATGCCTTCAAAAGAGTGTAATCATCAGCAGCCGGGGCAAACAGAAATTAAACAGGAATTCAGGCTAAACTAAATGAATCCACAGCCGTCCTCGCGCCCGCAACACTTCGAAATGTGCCATGGAGCACAAATGTGGTTTCCCTAAAGAACATTTTTAATCGAGCCGTTTCAATTAGAGCTCTAATCAGGCCTGAAATTTTGGTCAGAACCCAATCCAAGCTGGCATACGACACATTTGGAGTTTGAACTTCACCCTAGCACTACAAAAATTATTCGGTTTTGAGAACCAAGTTCCAGAAATTGTGTCTGAATCTCACCCAAGCTGTTTCACTGTCATTCCACATGCACACATATATGGCCTATAGAAATATGCAGTCTAAACTGTGCAAGGCCCTGTCCATGCGACTCAAAATTGGTACGTTGACCTTGAATACCTCATATTAGACTCTGGACTTTCAGTAGGTATGGCACCTGCAATTTGCCTACTGTTTTCTGCCACAACAGGTCACTTCATTTGACAAATTTAAATTCCTGTAAATTTGACCCAGACAGGTGATTTGATGCGGAACTCTGTCAGTATCTCAGTATCTCAAATTTTGTCCCAGTCCAGCCCTGTACATATGTAAAAATATATACAACATATTGTCTTTTTATTGTATTATTTCTTTCATCCATTACACTTTGCTGAATGCTGCTATCAGTCATATATTGCAATAATAATCATTCTGTAAAGTTTACATGGTGTCCACACTATACCATTATATTAAATTATGGATTGTGTTGTCTGTATTGTTTTTTGTAATAACTTGCACTCCTAGTTCCATTTCCCAAAGGAGAACACGTTTCATAAGACAGAATTGTTTCAGCTGAACAAACTAAACACAAACATCCTTATGGTTGCACTAAAACAGTTCTCTCCTGAACCAATTTGCTGTTTCATTTCCCATGCATCCCTTCTCTCTCAAATGTGGGCCTTGTGGACCTTGGTGCTAAATTTTCTAAACACAAAAGAACTACAGCATGCTAGATTAAAAACTAGATTAAAATACTGAGAGCACAGAGAATAAATAAAACCAAGAGAAAAATCGAAAGAACCCATCAGGTCCCGTCGGGTCCAGATAAATATTTTAAGCCTTGTTTTTTTTTCATTAGTTTGGCTCTTAATGTTATCAAAAAATAACATTAGATAGAAAAAAGGCTGAAGATAGAAAAAGATAGAAAAAGGCTGAAGCGCTAAACTGTAATAAAACTGGAAAAAGTCAATAACACATACCTGACTCTTCACACATAACCAAACCCTGAACTTCTATAATACCTCTATTATGCTATGAATTGATCAACATGAAATAATAATATTAATTGTTATTATTTTTTCATTTTTATTCATTAAAACATATGGTCACACAGCAGTATAGAATTAAATACTGGATTTCATATATGCTTGTGTCAAAAATATTTGAATTCAGCACTGTCTTATTGCCCTGGTATTGTAAATGGAGCTGGAAGCACTCATACCCCGTGGCCATGGGCCTTTTCAACTTGTGTGCAGAATCTGAGCTCAAAATAATAAAAAATGAACGTATTATACGTCTTTTAGTATTTTAGTATTATATAACATTAATTGTATTTCCCCCTTTTTCAGTTTTTATGTTGCTTACATCCCTCACTTATCACACACTTTTGTTACATTTTTTCTATATAGCAGTCACTTTTTGTCATTTATCTTGATGTTATATGTCTTCCAGTCTGTGGTGATTCCAAAGGTTAGACTAAGAAGCAGAGTTAAAAATAACTAGTCTTTCTTAGTTATATCAATTCTCACAGGTCTTAAGTGATTAAGTTATTCTTGTCCTCTCAGGGCATAAAGCACTGCTCATTTTGAACCTCTGTTGCTTGAAAGAGAAGGAAGACATGTGACAAGACTCTTTTCAGTCCTGGCCCCCCAGTGGTTGAATGAACTCGATCAGCTCAGCGGGGTCCTCGCTGTCTTCAAGTGTCATCTGAAAACTCACCTCTTCAAGGAGCACCTTGGGGACTAACTAGGCTTCTTGCTATTGCTTCCTTCAAGCACTTACCCTCTTAACTCCAAGTTTTCCTTACTAACGCTTTAACCTCTGGCTATTCTTTGTGATGGCAGTAACTTGGTTGAATACCGGCTGTTGATTTAAGTTTAGCTTTTTAGGTTTGAAGCAGTAAATATACCTGGAAGTGACCTTCAAAACACATTTCACAGTGAATGGTGAAGCTGGTGCCCAGCTGGGTGTTGCCCCTGTAATTGGAAGGATGTGGATTACACTGATGTACCATTGAAAAACGTACCGTCCAAAAACACTGCATCCCTGGATGGCCGAAACGTCACTCAGGCAAATGGGTTAAATGTAGAGAACATTGCTGAGCTGTTCACACTGTCCTGCGGTGTGTTCACATCTGACAAATGGACATTTTACATGTGTCAGTTTCACCCTCTGACAGACTCACAGGTAAAAACTGCACATTAACCACAGCTTAAGATCTTAAAACCTGAGCTTAGTCTTCAGTTATATGTCATAATACATTTTACTCAAGTCTGTCTTTGCCATGCCTTTAGATAGATATCTATTTGTATGAGAAGAAACCTAGTAATCTATCTTATATGCACTCTATCTTTTAAAATCTTCCTGCATTACACTTCTATGAAGGTTTTTAGCACTTAGCACTCTCCTCTGGTTCTCACACTGTCCTGACACTTAAATGTTTCTTCATAGTGTAAGTTGCATTGGATTAAAGCGTCAAAAGAATGCAATAGCTTAAATTAATAGTACGTAATATATTTAACATAATGTAATGGTTTATGAAGCTAAAATGCGTAGAACATTTTTATATATTAGTAAATCATTAGTCAAATCTGACAAAAGTAAGATAAACAGTTTTTCTGTGTATTTGATTTATTTTTCCATTCTTAGGTGGCTACTACATGCAAAAGTTTCAACACAGTCAAATGTCACGTTTGTGCTCTCCTAGTCAAATGACATATTTTGCTTATTCTCAACATAAGAATAAATCACAATATTTTATTTATTTTATTTTATTGCTGGAGTTTGTCCTATTAGATATGCTATAACTTTGAATTACTTTTTGATATCTTAAAGCAATAGTTCACCCCAAAATGAAAATTTGATGTTTATTTGCTTACCCCCAGGACATCCAAGTCGAAGATGATTCCTCAGCAGAACACAAACGCAGATTGTTAGCTTTAGCCGTAGAAAACTGGTAGTCATTTAATGGAAGTGGATTGGCGTCAGACCTTTTTTTAAAGTAAAAAACCATGCACAGATACGTCCAGATTACACCCCGTGGCTCGTGACGACACATTGATGTCTTAAGACATGAAACAATCGTTTTTTGTGAGAAACTGAACAATATTTATATAATTTTTTGCCACAGGGTGTAATCTGGACTTGTCTGTGCATGTTTTTTTACTTTGAAAGGTCTGGCGCCCATCCACTTACATTAAATGACTACCAGACTGCTACGGCTAAAGCTAATAATCTGTGTTTTTGTTCTGCTGAGAAAAAAAGTCACCTTCGACTTCGATGCCCTGGGGGTGAGCAAATAAACATCAAAATTTCATTTTTGGGTGAACTATCGCTTTAATTTCAACAAACAAAATGTGCAGAAATGTGTTCTATACATATTATATCTATTTATTTTTCACTTAGAAATTCATCAAAACATTTGACTGGCAGCCTACAAATATCTGCCCCTGATATACACCATTTGTCACTTTAATAATATATAGGTTTTTCTATCCAAACCAAGAACCAATTCGGGAGTGTAAAGCTAACAGTTCGTTTAAGTAGCTATAAGAGCGTGAAATTAAAGTCTGGACCAACATATAGACCACTGGCCTGAACAGCTCAAACAGATTCAGTTAAAATTCAGCCAAAACTGACAATGAGAACAATGTAAGGATAACGTACTTCTAAATAAAAGCATTGGGAAAATAGTAGCGCTAAAGTGCTGTTATGAACAGATGGAGATTAGCAATATAGCATTTTAGCATTTCTAATAAGACATCTTCACTTCCCTCAGAGGTGATGGGTCAAGCTCGTTTCTGCCATGCACATAATACAGAGGCAGTAGATGGTCTTATTCATAAGCTAGTCAGATATACAGACTGTGGAAGTATGACACGAGCTTCACGATGAGGTTAACAGCTAACACCTGGCTTTGTGCAGGTCTGCAGGATGACTCTGTCTGCCACGTGCAAGGCAGGGAAGGTGATAGATCAGGCCTGTGTCACAGGTAGTGTCTGAGCTAGCGCTCTCACTCTCCTCGTCTCCGAGCTGATAATAATGGATGGCATGAACAAGGCTCTCCATCTGTCATCCCACTGACAGCCAACCGAAATGCAGTAAGCCTCGAAGCTGTTACACAAGCTAACCACAGCAGCCGGAGATACAGATCCTGCTAACACACAGGAGAGGACGAATGCTGCAAACTAGAAGAAAGTGACGAGAATATCAGGATGAAAAAAAAGGTGCGAGCATTAACACACAGAATCACAGCTTATAAAACCTGATGATGGGAAGTAACAATTGGAAGCTATAACTACATTTTTTAACATTGGAGACTAAAATGTCAGAGATGAACTGCAGCATCAAATGATATGGCAAACAAACGAGCGCTCAAAATATTTTTGACACCACACCTACACTTTGCACCATCCCACAAGAGAGAACGGCTGCAATATCACTTTGGAAGTGGGGTATCAAGCTATTTATATGCAGCAAACAAACCTCATGAGCACAACCACAGTAATTAGTTACGTACTTTGGGTTCTCTACAGAACCTTTCACTGCAGTTCTTATAGACACTATCACTATGAAACACAATGTACTTAAAATATTCTTAATTCTACCTTAATTTATGCACCAAAACTTAATTTGAATTAAGTGCCCATTAATTTGTAAACTGTTCCCTTAATTTTACCTTAAAAGTGGATTTAAGGTGTT
>JBBKCR010000038.1:4262803-4276963 GCA_037577295.1 Ladigesia roloffi | reverse complement strand
TCAGCCTTAATCTGTGCACTTTTCCATTTAATTTTCCTTACTTTACTGGAAATTAAGGTAAAATTAAGGTTATATTAAGGGGTAAAATTAAGGGGTTTCGTTTCGTAGTGTATATGGACAAAAGTATTGGGACATTTGTTTTTCAAGGTTAGGGCTAGGTCCCTTTTTTCCAGGGAGAGGCTTAATCTTAATATTTCAGCAGAACTTTTGAACAACACCATGCTTCCAACTTTATAGACTTAGTTTGTATAAGGCTCTTTTCTATTCCAGCATGACGGTGTCCCAGCACACAAAGCAAGGTCCAGAAAGGCCTTGGCTGTTGTGGAAGAATGTGACAAGCCCACACAGAGCCCTGACCTCCTCTGCATCCAACACTTTCGATATGAAGTGGAACAGAGATTGCAAGCCATGTCTTCTCGTTCAAAATGAGTGACCTAATTCAGACAGAATGGACTCAAACTCCCACAGAAACTACAAACTCTTGTGGAAATCCTTTCACGAAGAGTGGAAACTGTTATAGCTGAAAAGGGGGACAAGCTTTACATTAATGTCTATGTTTTTGAATACACTGTTGGTGAAATGGTCACTTTTGTCCATATAATGTAACCTGTACAGATTCTATATTATTAAAAGGGCTCGTGGAACCTATACTTTACTTTTTATCTTCTTAAAAGGTTCTTAACATTCACTCATGTTTAAACATGATCCTTCAATGGACCAGCTGTTGAAAGGTTTTGGAGGGACTTAAAAATGCTTCTTGATTCACTATCACTCCAAAGAATCTCTTTGGCGCTTTTATTTCTAAAAGTGTCAGGTTGGTTGCAGGAAAAGGTTCGGTATCTGAAGCTAGGAAGGTCACCTTCTGAGGAGAAAATGCTTCAGTGAATTGATTGAAGATTGAGAGATAGGAAGCCTTCACACCTCTCTCATAAGTCAAGTGTAACCCTCCAGCCCCTAGTTCGATATTCTCCCCCTGTCCTGTCTGAGGGCAAGGATGTATTTGATGTGAAGAAGCAGTTTTTAGACAGCTGTTTGAAACCAGGTAGTTATCTGAGTGCTGTGCATCAAACGACTAGATCTTTGAAGATAATTGACGAAGCTTTTGTGATACGGATGTTCATTTCAAGGAGGAACACTCACCCTCGCTTTGATGGATTCAGTTCTGTGGAAGTATGGAAGAGGAGCAGGATGGCTTGTGGATGAAAAGCCCTTCATGAACTGAACAGTTGTTGATCCATATCTACTATTTCGATTAACATAATTAAAGTGCCTTGAAAAACAGCTCCTTTGTGGCTCTTGGCTTCAATATAAAGCTCTAGAAAAACTTTTATTGATACTGAAGCATTCTGAACAGCATGGAGATTCGTCCTTATCCTTCACAAAGTCTGTCTAGGAAAAGATTATTTTTCAGACCATGGTTCTTCTATGGAGTCACTCCAAATATCCACAATTTTACTGACGGAAATGTACATATGAAGTAGCTTAGAAAAATATTTAAATGATCTTAGCCCAAGACATCATCATGCATAAATCAGAACCAGCAATGGCCATCAGTCACAATATCCAAATGTCTTAAAAAAACACATTCTAAGACATTTTATTTTGTGTTATTCATTCATTCATTTATTTATTAACCATTATAGTAATGTGTGAACACACCACAGCATAATGAGAACAATGAAATTTTTCTCTGCCTTTTAACCCACTCACCATCTGAAGCATTGGGCTGCCGCCAACAAGGGGCGCCCGGGAAGCAGTGTGGTAACTCAGTGGCAGAGGTGGTAAACGAATTACATTTACTTCGTTACATTTACTTGAGTACATTTTTGGGGTAACTAGTACTTTTAGAGTATATTTTAAGACTTTTACTTTTACATTTTAGTGAAAAAAACTTGACTTTTACTTCGCTACATTTGATGGCGTTCCTCCTTTACTGACAGAATTGTAATAAAAATTAGATATATAAAATAATAATTTGTTTACTTGACTTGATCTGAAGTCTCGCGAGACGTTGGAGAGTCTGCTTCGCTACGCATCGCCTGCTTAAGTTCAGCGCGAGTTTAGAAAGATGATGGCTGAAGCAGAGGATGACTTGTGTGAGCTATCGGGGGCAGATCACCCGTGGCCTCAAATCAACTTTATTTTTTCACTTCAAGATGTGAGAAAGAATAGTTTCCTAATGCGATGCAGGCTGTGTGCACCAAAAAAAGTGACATCGCTGCGTACAAAAATTCCGCCTGAAAAACATGTAGCGGTAAGTGTCATTATGATGCCTATTTGAACTCTTTAAATGGTAATTTGGCCTTATACTACCATATTTCACACACTGTCCGAATGTTTGTCCTAGTGCAAGCAATGACAAATATCTTGTGAACCTTACAAACAAAACACATTTGTAAAAAACGTTCATCCTAAACTTCTGCATGTTTTTATATTCATTTTCAAAAAATCTAAATTAATTGAAGTGCATATTGTGACGTTATACACAAATTTGTACACTTCAATAAAAGTTTTATTTGTGACACTTCACCTAACGTTAAGTGCAGAAGTATATATATATATATATTTTGTGTTGTGAATGTGAAACTAAAGACAGAGGTAACAGTCATGCTCTTTTTGCACATTTTACCAAATCATGCTGTTTTTTGCACACTTTACCACATTCATGCTGTTTTGCACACTCTACCACAATCATGCTCTTTTTGCACAGTACTCATACTCATATGTATAATTGTATTATTTATTGTATTTTTTTTTATTTGTACCTTCTGTGATAATGTTACGTGTATGCACCTAGAGTCTGAGAGTAACGTAATTTCAATTCTCTGTATGTCTGGCACATATGGCAAAATTGAAAATAAAAGTTGACTTGACTTGACTTGACTTGAGATAGGCTACTTTACTTCAGCCTATGGTTTACATAAACAAAACAAAGAAAATTTAAAGAGAGGTGTGTGGAGGCTTTCCAAATAGAAATTTAAGATTTTTGCTTCATATCAATCAGATCAGAAGTAACTAATAATTAGCTACTTGAGTCTTTTTTCATCTGATACTTTTTTACTCTCACTCAAGTAACTACTGGGATTGTTACTTTTACTCTTACTTAAGTAAATATTTCCATTATTACTTGAGTTCAGATTTTGGGTACTCTACCCACCTCTGCTCAGTGGTGACACTAGCGGTTGGGATTGGAACTTCCTGATAGCTGGGCCAACACTATAAACACTTGGCCATCCTGCTGCCCATATCAACTGAATATATTTCAGTGTGAGTATATTTCAGTGTGTTCTTTTTCCACAAAGGACATAAAGGTTAGCTAAATTAGCTTTTGACTATGGAGGCTAATCTGTAATCATTGTGAAAAGCACAAATTCCATTAAGTGTTACAGTACTATTCAATACAATTGTATTATGCTTTACACTGACAACACAGTCCAAAATATTTGATCTCCATATGGACTAGAAATGTTATTATTAGCATTTAGCCTGGAAAGCTAAAACCCTGTGCACAAAGCAAAGCTATCTGAAAGGTGAAATTTTAATCCAGTGTATAAAATATTCTACGTTATTATTATTATTATTATTATTATTATTATTATTATTATTATTAAAGTGCCTTTAAAAAAGGTTCACGACACTTAGCAAAGCCTTTTTGCTACAGAATCAATAAACTGTACGGTCATTCTTCCTTTGAAAAGGTTCCTATTCAATCAAATCACGGTTACTCTATGCTCTCACTCCAAAGAACCTCATTTTAGTAGTGTAACAGCATTTGTCAGGGAATGAAGTAGCTTGTTCAAAGTAATATTAAAATGATCTTTGTCCAAGACATCATCATGCATAAATCATCACCAGCATTTCACAAGCACCAGACTGCCCATCAGTCACTCTTATCAGAATGTGTTTCCAGCCGGTTCTACCCGAGGCTATCTGCATCCCTGGACAACACTGTTGCCTCAATTTTATGCTCAATGCCATTCCGCTTCTGGCTTGAGTCTGAGTTAAAGTCTGATCATTAATGTAGGACGCTCGGCCAGCATGCTCCATTATGGATTGAACTGTCACTTTCCCCAGTGTTAATGCGACCCACTCGCCCATAATGGAAAGTGGCCGTGTTTTCAGTCGAGTACAGCTGCCAGCTGCATTGCATCACAGATGGAATGGGAGCAGGAAAGACAGAGCCTTCTAATTGTGATGTGTTTCACCTGCAAGACCTGGACTAAATGCATTACTCATGGGGCGAACATTGAACTGCTGCTCGGGCCCACCTGACATAACCCTGCTGCACTGGCGCTGCTGCTTTTGGCGTAGTGAGTCACAACAGAACCACAGGCATGGAACTTAATGGCCCGAAAATGTAAAATCAATGCAAATGCAGTTTGTAGATTTTTTCATTGAAAATCTTCTCTTTGTTTTGCTATTGATTTCAACCAGCGTTCTGGAAAAAAAAAAACAAGCTCCACCAGCTCTTAATAATACATGAACACTATCTGAGTTATCTGCCACACCTATCACAAGCCTAATGGGGCCTGTGTGCGAAAGAAAGCTTTTATGGGAGAGCAGAACATTCTCATATATTCCTTCACAGATGGCTACAGTGCTGGGAAATGCTGCCTTGCACTACTGACCTGAAACAACAGGGTCTTTCTGCATACAGCTCATTTCTTGCCTCCAGTGTTTCTCATTCAGGTTATTCTATTCTGTTTTATTTTATTTCATTTCTAAATAGTACTACTACATACACTTTGTTCTCCTGTTTTTTATTTTATTTTTTATTATTGTTATCGAATTTTTGAGTCAGTGGAAAAATTGATCAGACAAGGACTGGTTTGGCATTTACTCATCTGCAAAGGTCAAGCTTTGGCAAATAAGGGTAATATAGGTCATTTAAAAACAAGGTCCAAAACAGAACAAACTGGACTGTCAGAGGCAAGATAAGAATCAGAAATGCAGGTACAAAGAATGGTCAAATTTAGAAGGTTATCTGATAACTAGGAACCCTCAATGTATCTTAGCACCAGAGATAGTACTCTAATGATGCCATAGCTAGTAATTTCTTAGTAAACTGCCCTGAGCTTTTCTAGCAGTGAGGAGGGTGCACAGCAGAGCAAGATGTGGCAGTCAATCAGTCTGAATTACAGTTCCTTGTGTAAATCTGCTATATGTATTTAGAGGAATGGTTTACAAACATTCAGTGTATTAACATATACACTTATAATTAACTTATAAACACTTTCAATTACACCTTGTACATTTTTATTATTACTTTGTATTAACTGAAGAGTATATTCCAGTGTTTTCTCTTTCCACATAGGTCATAAATATAGATATGGGTCAGAAAAATTAGCTTTACAATTAATTTAGCAGCTAAACTCCATCTAATGATATTCCACAATATGTTTAATTTACATGTTTTTATATAAACAACATATTTCAGTACAGCTCAATGACATACTGTATGTATGGTTCTCAATGATTAGCATTCGCATTTGAGAATTCAACTGACCATTGACCACTTTAAAAAACACAAACTCCATCCATTACTGGGTGTGCCATTCTCTTTTCTTCCCCAGCCCCTCTACATGTAAGCAGATGGTGCCAGTCCGGGAGGTTATAGCGTGGGCGTATATTTTGGTAGGCTGTATATCTTTCCGGTCCCAGAGATCAGCAAGTTCTTCCTGGACCAATATGCTAATTTCATTGCATGACGAACCAGGCACACATTCTATATTCACTGAGGGAACTGCAAATGATCTTTTTGATACATTCCTTTTTCGTTGCATTCAGAAGCATTGCATGTGATATATATTCAGTAAAATAAGCTGATCCAATTCAATGGTTTGCCTCTGTAGGCGTCAAGTGTATCAAAAGAAGAGGCTTGTGGGTTCATTTAAAGAGCCGTCTGGGGCAGTTGGCCATCCAAATGGACAAATCATGGGCTCCCTTTCCCAGCTCACTCTCGGCGTGTATATTGAGTGGCTCTAAACATGGTCCTACACCATCTCTGCAAATCGTTCTCACACCCTACACTCCCTCGTTGTCATGGCAACATGATCCAACTGATCTTTCAGCATCCTCTGGAGCATTGCTCTCCTTTTCCCAAGCCAAAGTGAGATGAAAACAAAAGCTGTGTGTGATGTGTGTGTGTGTGTACAAGCATTGTTTTTTCAGTTTAATAATTCACCAACAGGGTTGTTTGAATATTTCCTTTAAATATTGATGGGAAGATTAAAGAAGCTGCGCGGAAAATCTCAGAAACTGGAATAAGGTTTGATTTTTATGAACAGCAAATTGACATTTTGATATATGGCGTCTGTTATTTTTCCCATAATGCCAGAAAAAAATCACCATTTCATGCTACATCAGTTTCTGTACGGAGAAGCTAAATTCTCAGTCAGCAGGAAAGCTGATAATGAGTGCTACTCCGCTGCTGAATGATGCTTCATTATGCAAGCATGCCTAGTAGTGGATTATACAGTTTAAAACTGCTTTCTTTGCATTCCTCTCGCTTTGTTCCTCTCTTGACCTGTCCGAGCCTCTGGGAGAGGCTCCAGACTCCCGTGACCCTGTTTAGGATAAGCAGCTTAGATAAGAGATGGATATCTCTTTCTCTCTCCTTTCACTTTCTCCCTAGCACTCCATCTTACTCTCCCTGTCTCTATCTATCTCTCTGTCCATTCTGTCTCCTTTATGTCTGTCTCTCCCTCCCCCACTCTGCTGTTTCTCTCCCCACTGTCTCTTCCTTTCTACTCCCCTCTTCTTCTTCTTCTTCCCCTGTCTCTTCTCTGCCTCTAATCTCTCTCTCTATCTCTCCCCCCTCTCCCACTCTCTCTCTCTCTCCCCCCTCTACCTCTCTTTCTCTCACTCTATCTTTCTCTCTCTCCCTCCCTTCCTCCCTATCGCTCTCACTCACTCTCTCTCTCTCTCACTCTCTCTCTCACTCTCTCTTCCCTCCTCTCTCCCCCACTGTCCCCTCTCTCTCTCACTCTCTCTCCCCTCTCTCTCTCTCACTCAGTCTCTCTCCATTTTTTCACTCTCTCACTTACTCTCTCTCTCTTCCCCCTCTCTCTTTCTCCCTCGCTTTCTCACTCTCTCTCTCTCTCTCTCCCTATCTCTCTCACTCACTCTCTCCCTCTCTCTCTCTCTCTCTCTCTCATATTTTCTCCCCTCTCTCTCTCTTTCATTCTCTCTCACACAGATTAATTTCTTGTCTTTCTCTGTCAGTTGAATTCACTTCATTTCAGTTCAATTTCATTCAAGGTTACATTATTGGCATGACCGATATCAACATGTACATTGCCAGGCTAAGTAATGCATTTAAAAAGAACATCGAGCACTTAAGTAGAAAAGACTTGAGTGTAATTTTGGAATCCTGGATCAGCAGTTATAAAATGTGTGTATGTTTATCGGTGTGTATCTCAGACATGGTGTGGCCATTCACTGCCCACCAGACTGGAGCAGGTATATTCTGTCCATGCACTGTGCCAGGGAATAGAGGGAGTACATGACAATGCTTCATGTTCTCCCAGGACCTGGAAGAGCTGTTCAGTAACAGTTACTGTAGAAATTCCGAACCAGTGGAGTGAGAGGACTGTTTACTTTGCTCAGTTCTTGGTACTGCAAAGAGAGATAATCTCTCTGTTTCTCTCTTTCTTTTTCTCTCTCATTTTCTTCCTCCCTCTTTCTATTATTTCCACTCTTTGCCACCTTTCTGTTCTTTACCTCTTTCTCTTTCCCTCTCATCCCTTTTTATCCTTCACTTTTCTGTCCCCTTTCCCTCTTATTGTCCTCCCTCTCTCTTTTAATCTCTTCCCTCCTTTCGCCTGCTTCTCTCTCTCTCTCTCTCTCTCCCTCTCTCTCTTTCTCTCTCTCTCACTGTCCTCCTCTCTCTTTCCTTATCTTCCTCTTTCTTTCTCTTACCTTCAGTGTCCTCACTATTCCTCTCTGTTTCTCCATTTCTTTTCCTCTCCCTCTCATGCTCTCTCTCATTCACTCTCTCTACCTCTTTCCTATCTTTGCTCTCTCTCTTTCTCTCTCTCCCCCTATTGCTCTTTGAACAACTCAAATCAAGCACACCTATTTGGCATCACTGTGCCATGAGGCTATCTCTCATGAGCTTGCATTTTGTGAATAAAAAATAATTGTTCTGTATTCAAGTCTAATTTTGTATGCACGCATTTTCTAAAGCTTCCGACAACAGCTATCTGCACTTCTCCTCCAGTGAGTGAAGTTCTTTCACTGGATTAACATTATTCTCTGCCATAGCCCAACTACCATCACACAAATGCAAAAATGCTGCAGGATGAATTGAGCATTCCAATTTCTCCACCATCTGGCCCCTTCGCAGTGCAGGAGCTCACCACACTCTGATTTTCAGCCATTGACTGCAACAATTAGCCTTTGGAAATGCCTGCTTGCAGTGGCCGCTGTTGACTGAGCATGCATAATGAATGCTGTTTGAAGCGGAAAGATCTCGGAGAGTACAAACAAGGTGTCTATCATTGACTGATGATACACACGCCCTGTGTGTGTTTCAGCTTAACAAACACACATTTGAGAGATAGCGCGGAATAACAATTCACAGCAGGCAACAGAAGACCCACTAGCCAGAGGCCATAAATGTATAGCACGGGCGGAAATGAATTGATATACTGTTGTTTTGATGCTCCAGCTGCGTTGTAAAGCCTTCATCACGCCAAATTTATCGTTTCATTAGAGCATCATAGCCAACATAAAGCAATTCTCAGAACTGACACCAAGGACAGGGAAGATTTAATCCTAGTTAAAATGATAAGCAAGGTGTATTCTGAATGTGTCAGCTGCCCTAATGAGGGCACAAACAATACTGTCACATGTCTTTGCAATATGGATTCCGTTGCATCTGGCGAGTGCATATGGTCACAAATGTATTACAATTTACTCAACGTTTGATCTGTCATTTGGAAAAATAACCATATATAAATGGTATTTGACCACATACTGGCCATATGTGAACATCCAATGCTGTAGAAATAAAATCCTCTGAATTCATCATCTTTGTGATGTCACAAAAACTGGCCTATTTCATACATCCGCCTATTTATCCTTCTGTGAGTTTAGCCCTACTTATTCATTTTTAAGTAGGCGTAGCTCAAGCTTTGGCTCATCCAATCAGCACAGCAGCAATTGATATCAGTCTTAAAGGCACAGGATCCAAAATAGTAAAGTAAATGTTGAAGAATATAAAGGATATCAATTAATATGATTTATTATTAGTAGTTTAATGTGAGCCCCACAGTGGTGCTGTGGGTAAATCCATTACCTCCAACATTGGGGGTTCGAACCCGGGTCCTGGCATTGTGTGTGTGGAGTTTGATGTTCTTCTCATGGTGGAATGTTTTTTTTTCCACAGTCCAAAAACATGCGTGTGAAGTGAACTGTGTATTCTAAATCGACCGTAGTTGTGAGTGTGTGTATGTGCTAGCACCCCTGGGTACGGATTAAGCGTTTACAGAATATGGAAGAAAATATAAACTTAATTTTTGTTATTCAAATGGTGATCATTATGGCACATTCTGCAAGTTTCCAAGAATAATATACAAGTTTGTCATTTTATATTGTTGTCATTTTCTGAAAAATGACAAAGAAAAGCAGGCCTTGTGTTCTGTGTGTAAACGTTCTGCCTTCGCAGCATATCTGACACTAAAAGGAAAAGAAATCCTTCAGTAGCAACGTGACCTCTCTGAGCATGATGAAAAAGGGCCTTTTCCCAGATCTCTTTTAAGCTCCGCGCATGTCCCCCCCCCCCTTTCTTCCTCTGTGGTGCCCTTAAAGTTGCACTTCAGAACCTGTCTGTGAGAGGATTGAAAGACATATTGATTTCCTCTCTCCTTACATGGCTTTTCAGAGCCATTTCCTAAATGGAGATTATGGAGGAGGTATTTGAAGTGATGAGAAGGAGCCTGCCGTGGTCTCTGCATGCATGAACGAGCATCTTGCCTGAACTGATCATTATGCTCCTTGAAAAAGTCTGGAAAATGACTCCAACTCACAGCTTTTTTTTTTTTTTACCCGGCACAGTAGGCTGCTCTTTCTCTGCTGTGCTAATTTTATCAGGAGACGGTGCCATGGTGCA
This sequence comes from Ladigesia roloffi, assembly GCA_037577295.1. Classification (NCBI taxonomy): domain Eukaryota; kingdom Metazoa; phylum Chordata; class Actinopteri; order Characiformes; family Alestidae; genus Ladigesia; species Ladigesia roloffi. The sequence continues at coordinate 4,266,849 of JBBKCR010000038.1, read as the reverse complement.
TTCGGTTTTATTACAATGAGGTCCTGCAGCCAATATGCTCCCAAGTCCTGGATGAGCCTTTGTCTATAAGAACCGCTAAATGATTTTCTGTGTTGCTACAAGGAAAAGTGACAACAGTAATTAGTGCATTGTGCTGAAAACATAATTGTTTTGGAGAGAGCTGCCTAGAGAAACTTTCCAGCAATCAGTGCCTAGACAAAGCGGGATCACTGGATGAAAGCTAAAGAGGTGACCAGTTCGTAATTGGACACCACCAGGACAATGACAGTGCTTTAATCATAGATGAAGAGAATAAACAATTTCTAATCGTAACTCTTCACAGACATCAGAATCACTGTTTGTGAGCGCCATGCTATTTACTGGTCCATAAATCTTAGCTCAAGTCCAGCTCACGTAGCAGAGGGATTTTTATTCAATGATGAAGCCGCTGAGCAGGTACAATTCTGTATGCTTGGCCGATGCCTGCTATCGATTTCGCCCAGTCAATATAGAAAAAACAAAGGTGCCACACAGCACAGTTACATAAATAACAGTGTTTGGGGTGCACACACTTTCGGCCTCCACATGCATTAACAAGAATGGCTCACTCCACAGACTCCAGGGTCGCAAACCACTGACCTGCTGCACTAAGATTTACTGCTACAGCACTGGGCAAAAATCAACACTCCCCACCTAGCCTCCACAGATATCCTGACATATTGACACTATGAAATAATAACCACAAAACTTACTTTACTATGTACTTAAAAAATAGTTTCTTTTCATGCAAACCTTATTTAGGCCTGTCTGGTCATATCATGGAATTTCATCTTTGAAAAAGAAGTTCCAACCCCTCAGCATTCAGCACCACCAGTATACTGATCACCGCCTGATCATCTGGAATCAACTGCTTCTGTTTCTTCACTGGTTAAGCTCTAAAGATGGTTTAGTTAGGTTTGAATTATTCATATATAGGTCGCTATGTGACTTGCTATGGTTCACAACAGAATGGCATTCCTCATTCATCACATTGCAAATGTTTTTGTACATGTCTCAAGTGTCTCAGTGGATCTTTGCAAATGGTTTCGTACAAGTAGCCTGCATTTCACACAATGAAACGCAATTTTTCCATATAAATAGTTGTTGCTGATCTAAACGAATTAGTTGATTCTCAGTCTAATGGTAGTTCTCTCCAAAACATGTCAGCATGATTTCATTCTATAAATCATCATATGCACGATAGTCTGTTCAATTGTCATAATAAGTAAAGAACATAATGCCATGAACACCATAAATGAATCTTAAAACATTTCTTACATTCATGCCAGTAATTGACAGTCAGGTGAAATTAGAACTTGTCTAATGAAGGAGGAGGAGATGCTGTCTATGACAGTGAATAATGCCAAACATGTATATATAGAGCCAGAGCCAGTACCATTTGCAGTTTAAACATGAAGATACCTTGCCATATAAATGAACAAGGGCAGCTTCCTGCTCAAGGAAGAGGAAGAGGAGAAGAAATGAGAAGAAACGGAGGAGGAGTGAGGATGTGTGGTGGTGGAATAGGGGGACGAGGCCATGTTGTCCCGTAGGAAATTTGGGCCACAATTATATGGTTGTCAACCGTTTCCCTAACAATAGCAGAGGCAGGTCGCTGAGTGCAGCCTAATTTGCCTCATTTAACAGTCTCCTCCAGTATCCAAACCTTTCACAGGGGAAACAGGGATGTGCCCAGTCAATGATGGAATGATTGTTTAGGAGATATCACCATATACAGTTGTGCGCATACTATAAAGCAACACACGTATGAACTATTCATTATATATGTGTGTGTGTGTGTGTGTGTGTGTGTGTGTGTGTGTGTGTGTGTGTGTGTGTGTGTGTATGCCTACAATACTGTAATATCTTAGCTCCATGTGATGTAAGAGTATGATACCACAAAAATAGCAAATATAAATTGGGATTTTTTATACAGTTTAGAGTGGTGTTCCAGTCACTGGGCAGTGTTGCATTACAATGATATGCAAACAGAAATCCAGTTACATTGGTAACTCATTCTGTAACAAATACATAAGGCAGACATTACAAATTGTGATATAGTGTTGTCCTTTGACTTCTATGTCTAGGACTGGATAACAATCTTATATGGGTGGCAGAGGAAAACCTCTCAATGAACAACAAGAACAAGCGATCTATAGCATGGTGACAAATAATGCTCTCATATTGAGATCCGTGATGCAATCCTTAAAAACAATGGCATATTCCAAAATGTCACCTCTATCAGCATCTCCACAATTGACCAGGATTCACCTCACATCCTTGTGATTGTCGATGCGGCTGGTTTCAACATCATTGGCCAGCAGGCCACAGTGGATTTCCCAGGCCAGCGAGGGGCAGATTAGCAATGTGTGCTGCCATATCTGAGAATGGTGTGGCCACACACATCTCCAGTTTAGGCTCATACAACACACAAAAGCTCCTCATTTTCTTGAATTGTCTTTGTAGGGATCTGGTCCCAGAAAATGAGAGAGGACTCGAAGGGCCTCACCTACCACACTATGTGGTCGTGTGGGCCAATGTGAATTTCCAGTGTGGCTCATCAGGTCCTGGTTCACTGACTATAAAATGATGCTCCTGGAGCTACTACCACCATACTCTCCTCAATCAGATTGAGAAGCTTTTTTCCACTTGAAGGTGGATAGTGTATAAATATTGGGCTCAAGACCAGAGGTGTGTGAGGACATCACAGGGGATCAGTGTAGAGGGTGGTTCAGACAAGAGAGAATATCCACTGCGATGTGACAAAACATCTATAGACAAACAAAGAACAGGAGGATGCAGATGGTGGCTAGGAGAGGACAGGTGATGACAGTGACCAGTGAAAGTATTACTGTAGTTGTGAACCTTTAGTTACAGCACTGTAGGATAGATATAATTTTTCTCGTTTTTTGTTGGTGTTTATGCTTCGTACACTGTAAACATTTTCTATTTATGTACTGTAATGTCTGGAAGTTACTTTATGTGTGTGAATAAAAATGGTTACAATTATCATATGAATGCAGTGTATGTGATGTCAAACTTTGCAGGCTGCTCTTACTATAAAATCAGTTCTTTTGAAGTTTTATACATAATTGTATTCTGTTAGCTAGACCCCTGCCATGGTGACAAAACATCTAAGCATTCTGAATTGCTTTTCTCACACAGTGCCAAAGGGACTATTCATTTTGGGGGCACTGACTATTTATATGAGGAAGGAATTTAGTTTTGACACATGCATAAACTGTTTTGGGAGAGATATGAGCTTTTGCAGGTGATCCATGGTGTTTTTGACAAAAGCTCTAAGTGAATGCAGATGAGCCAAAGCAATTGAGGAAGATCTATGCCATTTTGCTGGCACTGACCTCTTACATGGAAAAGGAATCTAGTTTTGAAGCATGTATGAGTGTTGTGCAGAACTGCAAGTCTGTTTGACCAAATAACCTTATAGTTTTAAGAATGTAATTTCGGTTTCAAGAAATTAGCCAAAACAACAGAGAAAAACTGTAATAGACAGAAACTAGATCAATGACCAGATATATCAAGTCTACATGAAAAAAATGCAAGAAATTCTGACTCTTATGAATCAAAATACTCTTATGAATCTTATGAAGCAAAAGCATTTGGACATCTGACCATTAGACCAACAAGGACTTTTATGACATTACATTCAAATACATAGGCTTTAATATGGAGTTGGTTCTCCTTTGCAACTCTCACAGCTTCCACTCTTTTTGGAAGACTCTTCATGTGCCCATTTATTCTTTAGAATATTCATGAGATTCAGGCACAGATGTAGTGCAACCATAAGAGGTCACAAGCCAGTGATTCCTTGTGCCAGTCCCAAGTCCGGATAAATGCAGAGGGTTGTGTCAAGAAGGGCATCTGACGTAAAACCTAAGCCAAATCAAACATGCGAATCACAAACAGAAATTTCATTCCGGATCGGTCGAAGCCCGGGTTAACAACGACCGCCACTGGTGCTGTTGACCTACAGGGTGCTGGTGGAAATTGGGCTACTGTTGGTCGAC
>JBBKCR010000038.1:4238152-4252199 GCA_037577295.1 Ladigesia roloffi | reverse complement strand
AGGGTCGAGACCAAGTCGAGACCGAGACCATTGGTTTTCAAATGCAGTCGAGTCCGAATCAAGACCGAGTCTTTGAGGAAGCAAGACCGAGTCGAGGCCGAGTCTTTGAAGGGTCGAGACCAAGTTGAGACCGAGACCATTGGTTTTCAAATGCAGTCGAGTCCGAATCAAGACCGAGTCTTTGAGGAAGCAAGACCAAGTCGAGACCAAGACCATAAAAAAGAGTCAGTTTTCATAGCCATGATTTGATATCACCCCAGCTAATAATGAACAGTTAGGCCTAAAAACTAAGCTACTAAAACGACTAAAGCGACTAAAAACAGTATACAGCAGGGGTCTCCAACCACCGGCTGTGTGGTCCGCAGACCGGTAACACATTACCCACGGCCAGGTACCGGTCTGCGGACCACACAGACAAAAAATTCAAATATAAAAACTGATATTCTTAGTCTTTCCTTAGTGAAAATAGTTTCTGTTATTAAAGCAATTCCTGACGAAATATAGGTTGGGGACCACATTCTACAAGTGGTCCACCCACGCACCCACCCACCATTCTTGAGTACTACAACACTATGTATTGGAAAGGAAAATACAACTTTAAGTCATTGATTGATTGATTAATTGTTTGATTTACTTATTAATATTTATTGTAAACAGGGCTTCCTGAGCTTAGAGTCTTGAGGTGTCTATTACAAAAACATTACAGTAGACGATAAACATGAATGCACTAAAGCGCATTTTTCTTTTTAAAGGTTTTTCTAACATTGGAAGTCCCTGGACTTGGATTTATTAACTTAAACCACCAGCCCACTTGGTTTAATATACAGTATTGTTTATTGATAAATTGTTTTCCAAGGCAGCCTCAAATAATACTGGTGTGCCTGGAGAGTGGGCTTTGAGAGGCATTTGCAAACATATTGATGTACACAACATTGCTACTTTTCTTTATTGGTAAATTAGAAATCCTTGCTTGTTTTTTTTGTGAATAACATTATTGGTTATAAAGAAAGACAGATATAAAAACCTCTGGTGCTCAGGGAGTTCATATACTTAAATAATTGATTCTGTGGTATTGATTTTGATCTCTGTGTGTGTGTTGTAGCTGATGGGCTGCAGTGTTATGCCTGTAACATCGTCCAGGGTCAGAGGTACGTGGACGTAGGGTGCGCCAGCCCTGAAGTCATCACCTGCTCCCATTCGCACAAAGGCTTCAAGCAGCGCTTCTGCATCCGAACAGAGAGCAGTAAGTGCACGGATCTGACCACAGGGCCTCATTCAATACCAAACAATAAGGATTTATCCTTGATGATGGGAACCCTGGCACTGACAGAATGGTGCTACCTTCTGGACAAAATGCAATGCTGTCCGTGGCACTGAGCCTGCCATCCCTTAGTCAGAGCAGTGAGAGAACAGCGGCACACATTATTACACAAACAAATGGGCAAAGAAAGGCCCGCAGGCATGAGAGTACAAAATGTTTCTACCGATATCTGGGTACTGCTAAGGCACAGAATAACAATAACATACAATTACTTACAGTAGAGTGGATAGTACATAAGGTGCCCCAGTGTGACTTTTTTGTGCCAAAACTCTAGTAAAGTATACAATATATTAAAATGCATGGCTAAGAAATAATAAACAAATAAATGCATCTCCATCACATATAATATAATACCACTGAGTAAACCATTAATCAATATGGGTGTCACGGATCGCTCCGTCTCTTTGGGGAAGGAAAGGGGAAGGACGCGGTCAGGGTCGATGATACGTATATTTTTATTGGCAAGACGGCCTCAGGGGATTTAAACCCAAACACAGAAGAACATTAAACATAAAACACGACACAAATGGCCCGTGCTCCTCAAACGAACAAAATAACATAAAGGACGGCCCGCCGACTCTCGACTTTAGTCTTCTGCCGTCAACCAAAGAACGGTGGGTGTGAGAAGACCCACGAGCTCAAGTAAACCGGGGAGGAACACAGGCCTGGGGGAAAAGCAAACACAGACAGGTTAGAGGATCCTCCTAGACAAACTTGAACGAGAAAAGGAACATAGAAGTTAGACAGACGTGATTCGGATAACAAGGACATGGAGACAAAATACAGACTCAAAGTAAAGAGGGATCGACTGGGGTTTAAATAGGGAAAACGACGATTAACCAGAGGGAAGGAAAACAAGGAACAGGTGACCGAAATCAACGGGGTGTGACAATTAATGAGGACTCACTGGGTAGGGGACTAAGGAGAAAGACGACAGAGGACAAAAGTAAAGGGACGCTCAGTACTCGGGGGACGCAGAACGGGAAAAACGCGCCGGGAACGAGGTGTCCGTCACAATGGGGTTGATTTAATAGGGTTAGAATAGGTGTAGATATCAATCCACTGTATCACTGCATCAATACAAACAAATAATACATATATATTATTGCTGGTAACTTCGGTTTCCCAGATTACTTGTAAAAGAAACAGCACACAGTGCAAAAGAATGCTTTGGATTAATAGGCACATTTGACAGGACCACAGGCCCTTGGAAGAAACAGCGCAATACAGTTTGCTGGGCGAAGAATCCCCGAGAGACTCTTTAATTCTCTGCCCAGCCCTGTCTAAGTGTAAGTGTCACAACACTGGCAGCATGAGACGCATTAGGGAGGGATGATCACTCTGCAAAATGGAGTGAGTGTGAACTCATCGTCTCTCCCGCCCATCACCGTGGCACTCACCCCCCCAATTAACTTGCATTAACCCCCACATCCACACTCTAATCCCTTATTTAGTGGCAAAAGCAACACCTAGAACAGCATGATAATCTCAACTTTAGGCTCTAAGTCAGTGGCTCAGTATGCCTCGTATACTGACGGATGCACTTTCAGTCCCATTTCATACTCATGTCATCATATTTATGTTTATTTTAACATAAAAGAAAGATCTCCAGCAGTTCCACACACTGAGGTGTAGAGATTCTGAGTGGGATTGGTGGAATCCGTATCTCTATCCTGAACATATGGCACATGCATAACAAATTAACTTCCCGACATAACTCACACTTCATGTGTAAAAATAGCCTGCCTCACCACTTTCTGGCTTAACGTGTTGCATGTAAGCAATTGACATGTTTTCAGCACCATAGATGTGAAAACAATGACAGAAAGAGGGCAGACTGGCTCTACAACAGGTGACAGCCACTCACAGTAGCTCAGTGGCAGGCATGCTCTGAAATGAGTGGCTGGGCCCCTGTGGAGTGTTTAGGGAACTCTCTTGGGGAGGATTGCTCTCTCTTAGGCTGGATCAGTATTCAGCAGTAATCCTACTTTTGGAGTGGCTCATCCACTTTCACACCGACTGCTCTGTCACAGTCTAAGCCAACTGCACTCCAGTCTTGGGCAGGGTCACAGGGCCTGCCTGCTGGACACATGACCGTGCCCTGAGCCAGTAGCCTGCTCTGGCCAGCACAGACCTCCATCTGTTCAAGTGGGTTGCTCTTGAATGCATGTAATCCAGCACTTCTGCTGCTTAACAAGATAAGACAAGACAAGATAACCCTTCATTACGTCCACTGGAGAGAAATTGCAAGGTCACATGACCTGGTAATCCTGAAGGACTTCTTTCTTATTTACCTGTTTTATTTTCTTAATTTGTATATTTAACCTTAGTCATCTAATCTTATCTTATTTTATCTTATAGGCACATAGATACATAGGGACAAGCATAGTATAAAATACATATATAAATGAATCCAAGAAAAATTCTGCAGAAAAACCTCTTGCTCTACTCAAATGCTTGGTATAAATATTATAGATAAGAAACTTGCAGTTAAGTGAAATACTAAAAACACAATGGTAGTTAGGAGAGTGTTGTTGCATGTAGTAGAAATCAGTTGATCAGATCAGTTATATTGATAATGACATAATGACAAAGAAGAAGAAGAAGTAGAAGAAGAAGAAGAAGAAGAAGATGAAGAAAAAGAAAAAGAAGAAGAAGAAAATAATGCAATTCCATTTTAATTTTAGGTTGAAACAAAGGTCAGGAACCAACCAAATCTGTAAGATGCTTAATGTTTGATTGATTTCATCACCTTTATCACTCTGCATTGGATTAAATTACCATTTTGCGTTCATATACTTGTTAGTAGCATATGTTACAGATACACCGATTAGTCTGAAGCATACTGATGAGATCATGCACCAAAACAATCTGTAATAATTGCCTTTTATTATGTATTTGGCATGATAAAAAAGATAAATTTTTTACATTTTCCATATAAAAATAACTATAAATGTTTTGGTACTGTGGAGAGGAATACAAAGAAAGCACTTGGGATGGTGAAATACCGCTGAGATGGGAGGTTGTAAAGGAGCCAATCTGAGCATGTTATGTATTTCTCCTTTTCTTTAAGGCTAATGAGTTTTAAATGAAATTAAAAGTCTTTTGGAGGCATATTTAGGGGAGCATGTAAAAGGTTTACACTATGAAAATAGGCAGTTTTAGGCATTTTTTTACCACAACACAACGCGTTTTTTCGATATATGTGGGTGCTCTTGGAACGAAAACCCCACCTTGGAATGTAAACTATTCTCCTGTGTGCTATAGACTACTTATTGGTTTTGTTGCATCAGTCTGCATCTCGCAAGTACATTCCACTACAGCTCTGCACCCCAAATTGTTTCCCTTACAGCTCCGCACCGCCCAGCCAGCAAAAATGCTCTGCCTTCAAGGGTGATGATTGTTTAATGGTCATCTTGTAACTGATGCAGGTCAGATCCTTCTATTTAGCAAACTTGTGATTAATAGTTAAACGTTATTGTTGAGGGGCACTGGCCGTAATCCACACACACACACACATTTAACATATGCCTCAAGAAACTAACACTTAGGGTACTCAGGTGAAAAGGGGCAGGTGCTTAAGCCGCATCCAGTTCAGCAGCACCGGCTACAAATGTGAAGAGAAAAACAAAATGAAACCAGAACCATTTTCTGCAGGTCACTTTGCAAGTCTCTTCAAGCCACCTCAGAAGGTCCCTCTTCATAATTCTGGTTGTTGGTCTTCTGTTTTTTCTGATAACTGATTATCTGATTTAAGAAAGGTGAAGGTAGCTAAGTGGGTAGGACCTTTGGATCATGAGGTCATGGGCTCGTATCTTACCTTCTGCACCAGCATTGGGTCCCTGAGCAAGACCCTTTAGCCCAAGTTGCTCCAGGAGACTTTCCTCTGTAGTTAGGGAATGGAAGTCACTTTGGATAGAGGCATCTGCTAAATGCCGTAAAAGTAAGAAAGCACCCAAATGCCTCTAAGTGTTTGTCCTTCTGATTTCAGATCCCCCTTTTATACTGAGGCATTTCTAGAATCCTACTATGTGATATTCTAGTCTATTCAATTGCATTGTAGCCCAGACCAGTATTGCTACACCCTATTGAAATAAAAGCATCTTATACTTATCCAGGCATGAATTTGGGTCTCATTTTGAACTATTTTCTGCAGTTTACCAAGTTGTAATTAATCACCTTGTCCTATATTTGTATTAAAATGCTGAAACCATGTGGTTCCATTCAAATTATAATTAACACTGAACTGAAACTTAAAATTAGTAATCATGTACTTAATCACAATTATAGAGTAAAAGAGTGAAAAACCTACAAAATAAAATGTCCCGGCAGATATGTTATATGGACAAAAGTATTGGGACTAACACATCAACAGGGATTTTTTGAAAATGCATTCAAATATGTAGACTTGGTAGTGGAGTTGGACACCTTTGTAGCTATAAGTGCTTCCACTGTTCTTGGAAGACTTTTCACAAGATTTTGGAGTTGGATGAGAAGGTCTGGATCACAATCTCTGTTCCAGTCCATCCCAAAGGTGCTTGCCCTCAAGCACACACACGCAGATTTTTTTTCTTATTGTCATTCAGCGTGTGAGGTGGACCTGAGGTGAGTGCAGAGGGTCCATAGCAAACAGGGCCGTGCAGAGACTTTTTAAGGGGCAGGTGCTCAAAGTTAAAAAGGGGCACATAGAACCCCTTTTGCTGCTTTAAAATGTCATATTTTTAATATAAATCTAATACAATCTGTTTCTTAATGTATTTTCTTTAAAATACAGTTTATAGTTTTTTAATAAATTAATGATAATAATCCATAATTATGCGATATGCATACAAGATAAGTCATCCAGAAAGGCAGGGGAAAGCATGGGTAACTTACTTTAAAATTAAATATATTCCCTAAAATGGTGGACAACGTGTGCATAATAACCTAATACTTCTGTGTGCTATAGACTATACAGACCCTTTCCAATAAATTAGATATCATAGAAAATTAATTTATTTCCATAATTCCATTAAACTTTCATAGATTAGAGATTCAAGGCCCACAACTTAAACAAGTTCAACTACTTAGTTGTTTATTTGTACATAATTTGGGCTTCCAGCTCATAAAACTCACCTAAACAGGAATTCAAAAACTTAGAATACTGTGAAAATATCTGCCCAAATTTTAAACTGAGTGTCACACACAACTCATCCACTAAACCTGCACAGGTTTCCAAGGTCTCATTAAATTGCTTCCCTTTGGTTCAATTGTCTCAGTTAGATTCAATATGGACAACACTGCAGACTTGACAACGGTCAGAAGGGCATCATTGATACCCTCCATAGGATGGATAAGCCTCAAAATTACATAGCGACGGTGGCTGGCTGTTCACAGGGAGCTGTGTCCAGCACATCAATAAAAAGACTAGTGGAAGGCAAAACGCGGCAGGAGAAGATACCCCAGCAGAAGAGATGACCGTGGCTTTCAGCGGATTTTTAAACAGGGAAGATTCAAGAACCTGGCTCCCTCATTCCACTCTGCTGGTGCATCTTCTTCTGCCACACTTGCCCTTCCACTATAACTTCCATTCCCAATTTGGACTGATGTCTTCACAGTATTCAAAATTTTTTATTGCTGTTTTTGTGAGTTTTATGAGCTGGCATCCCAAATTATGTTCATATAAACAACTTCTTGAAATAGTTTAAATTGTGGACCCTGAATTTATAATAACATTTTTTTGAATGGAATTCAAAATGGAAATAAAATTTTCTATGATATCCTAATTTATTGGAAAGGGTCTGTAGCGCACCCCCCTAGTTAATGTGTATGCTTCCCTTACAGCTCTGCACTGCCCAGCCGGTAAAGCTGCATGTGCTCTCTGCGAGCTCCTCCTGGCTCGTAACCAGCGCTCTGCTGTCATGGGTGATCATTTGTTAATGGTAATAATGTGACTAAAGCAAACCAGATCCTTTTATTTAACAAAATTGTGATTAATAGTTAAATGTTATTGTTGAGGGGCACAGGCGGGACTCCACATGCACACACATTAAAAAAAGGCTTAACCAAAGGGCACTTTGGGTACCCAAGGTGAAAGTAGCAGGTGCTCAAGCCCCCTTCCCCATCTTATTCCATGTTGTTTTGGTCCTACTGGGCCATGCTTCAATAATGATAGCAAGATGTTTCTATCTGCCATATCCTCTCCGGCATTACCCCTATCTGCCATAGTTGTTTTCCCATTTCAGTGTTGTTTTTGTTTTTGTTTTTAGCTCCGCCCTCATCCCGCCTCCCTGTTTGGTGGTACTTCCTATTGTGTTTTCCCCCCTCTTTCCACAAGTGTTTCCACTTTCCTGTCTTGTATTTATACCCTATGTTAATCAGTCCTGTTCTGTTCCCTTGGTTTTCCCCTGGTGTGTATTTCACCTGCTACCCTGCCTGTTTTTAATTCGTCTTCTCTTAATTACATGCATGTACATCCGCCACAAGTAATCCGTATCCCACGTTATATTATCAGACGCTTGAGCACTTTTTATTAGGCTAGAGTCCAAAAAAGCACATGGTTTGGTTATATCTGACGTGACTAAAGGTGTACACTGTCATGCGCCTTAATGTTGAAATTACACGGAGTGTACCAGCCTGGGATATTTTTTAAATGAATTCTAATACAGGACAGCCAATCAGAATAGATGATATGTCAGAACAGATGTTAGGTATTTCAGCTCTAAAGAGCGAGAAACAAAAAAAACAACATGTTTAATTCCAAAATATTAAGAGAGATCGGACAATGATCACGCAGAAATGAATTTTCTAACAGAGAAACCCACAATAAAGCCAGAAAAATGATGAAACAGAACAAAATAATGGATATGGGCCCTTTAAAGCAATGTACATCAATCCTTTTTAAGACTTTCCCTTCACCTGATATGACTATTTAAATGGTAACATGTCTTCTTTTGTGTCATCTCAGTTGCGCTGGGAATTGTGCTGACCAGTGGTTGCGCTACATCCCGCCACTGCCACACAGAGGAACTACCAGGAGTGAGGATACACTGCTGTGACTCGGACCTGTGCAACAGTGCCTTCTCATGGCACTCATCCTTATTACAGGCACTTTGCTTGCTGATGCTCTCTCTCACGGTTGTGTGGCTACAGCTGTGAGGTTAAAAGATCACATTTGAACTGTTTTCTTCAGGAGAGAAATGCATTCCAATTGACTTGCACTTCCACTTGTGGAATCCAGCGGTGGATTGACTCTGGCATCTGTTATTTTACAGGCAGACTGTTGGCATACCAAGTCCCAAATTTCTTATTCCGGATAGATAGACTCAACAAACTCTTTCTTGTCACAATCAACTGCATGTGTTCCTGCTATGAACCATTTCTGGTTCTGAATGAATAATGTATTCTATGGGATCGTCTACTGATAATGTAGACTGATGGAGTCGCACTCATTAGCGATTTGGTGAGTTTGATCAGCTGCACTTAAAAGTCATTTTATTTCATTTCTGGTCATTTCCATTTGTTAGAAATTGTTTGGATTTGAGTGGATCAATAAGGAAACCATTAGTGCACCAATTCAGAGAATGATAATTTAGCATTAATTGAGTCATTATGCGTCTATTAGCTTAGCTTGTACTGTCTGAAATGGCATTACTTTTAAGCATGAAGTCCTTGTGGACCCTACATCAAACACATTCTGTTGAGGTGTCAATGCTGTAGATATAACATGATCATTGATACACTGTAATATTACATTTATAGAGACAACATTGAATAAATGCAATCAGGCATGGAAGGATCAGCCTTATGGTATTCTATTGTAAAGACAGCAGAATAGTAACTACAAAATACCTACATAGCTTGTTGAAATGCAGTGTACCATGTCAGAAAAAAACTTTCTTTGACATTCATAGACTGTGAACAATGTCAACACCAGCAACCCTTCAACCACTAATAAAGGCTACATAAATGAATTTTGGACAACATTCTCGGGTTGATGTCTCTTGCCCAAGGGTCTCTTTGACCACCGCCTGAAGCAAATGCTTGTTTTGTTTGACCTCTAGCTATGTAGCATTTCATTATTTGTTTTTTTATTAATTTATTTGAGTTAAATGTGGAAAAGGTTGATGTAAACACAATAGCAGGAATTAAGTCCCAGTAGATTATATGGTTATAAGATTATAATAACAGTAATTATAATAATAATGAGATGCCAGATGCCTGACGAGTCCTGACCTACTGGTGCATTGTGAAAATGAGTAAAGCCCAGATCTATTGTATTGCAGTAAATGAAATGAACATACACTAAATGTGCATCAGTGAAAAATACAAATGAATTGATCCTAGTGATCCCTGTTACATGAAAACCTATAGTATGCAAGCTAAATTAGTAATATGTATGTAAATATGTATACATCATCATGAAATGATATTTTTTTTTCTTTTTTCTTCACAAAGAAAAAAAAGTGCATTAAAAACTAGAATTTTTATTTAAAAGTAGTATATGTCAACAATAGTATGCTTAGTTAAAACCATATACAGTGTGTATACTAAGGAATATGTGTACAGTAATATAAGCATACTAGTATTGTGCACAATGTGTGCACACATAGACGTAAAAGTCATCATTTAAAAAACGCATATCTAAACTAAAAGGCATAGTATGCATAGAGTGTATAATCTAAAATATGTATGCATACTTCTTTAAAATATTATACGTACTAAAAACGTTATTTTTAGAAATACTACAGGCACTTTCAAAATAGTATGCAAGCCTTAGAAATAGTATGATTACTGCTTGCAAACTTCAACAGTGTCAAGTCAAATCAAATTTAATTATATGGTGCTTTTATTTCTTACCAGTGATGATATTACAAAGCAGCTTTACAGAATCTGGGTCTGTTTTTCCAAGGTGAAAACCAAAGAAACCGGATGCCTAACGAGAATAAAAGAATGTCACTATGGAGACTTAAGTATACAGACTTAACCACCCATGATTAGAAGAATCTATAGTTGTTGTAGAATCTGTTAGAGTGTTTAATATGTATCAGCAGCCTTTACTGGTGTCTGTGTGTGTAGTAACAGCTATATTCAATGGTGGCCAATACATGCAAGTGGTTTTAAACAGCTCTGTAGGACAGCAGAGTCCCCAGTGACTGTCAATCTGGTCTAGAGTAGACATAGACAGGAAGCTCTGACAATGTACCCTCTGTGCATATACTATGAATATTTAAAAAAGGTATGCATTATTAAAAATTCAACCTATATAAAAGAAGTTAAAGAAAAATACATTACTAAAATAGTATATAAAGATCAAAAGTGGAATGCATTCTGATTGCAAAAAAAAGTAGGATGCATGCTTAGTAATTTGGGATTCTATTCACAGTTGAAGGGGTTGTATGCATTATCTGGACATACATTAAAACAGTATGCATAGTTAAAGTTTATGCATGCATATTTCAAAAGATCTGTGCAACTTGCATGCCCAAAAATGTATACATGTTTTAAAAGTACTGTGTGTATAGGTGGAAAGGTTATGAGTATATTTAAAAAGTATTAAGCATTCTTCAAAAATAGCTGACTTGCTTAAAAGGAATTATGCATAGCCTACCCGAATAGGCATATTTAGAAATATGAAATATGTATACTGTGTGTATTCTGAGTACATAATTTACGTAGTAGTATGTATACTTAAGAAAAAGAAGCGTGCATTCTCTGTGCCTTGGAAGAAACAACGGAACCAGCTTCAGACGCTGAGACTAAACAAGAGCTGATCCTTATGTAAAATGATCGAAAGAAGAGAAGTAATGAACCTCCCTCTAATGAAAGGAGACAGAAGGTGGCAGTATTTCTCTCTTTGTGGCTGTAGGTGTTAGCGTCCCACTTTAAGGAGCACACTCGGTAGTATCTGACAAAGGTGTTTAAACAAATTCTGCTTGATTGGTCTGATTAGGAATCGTTCGTAAGTTTGTAGACACATTCTAACTGTCTTTCTTGTAGTCTTTACAAATCAAGCATAACGGGAAGGGTGGAAAAGTCAAACATTACCGTGATGATTAATTAAGACATTTTGCAGCCCTAGCTGCCAGCCATTCTCCGATACTGAGGTGTTTCTCAGAAAAATATCTTTGGCTTTGATTCGTTTAAGGCCCGGTGTAGGAGGAAAAGTAGGCAGTTAGAGGCAGCAGAGACCCCCCCCACCCCATCTATTTTGCTCTATATGACAAGGGGGCCGTTTCATCTTTAAGCTTACCTCATGATTCACAGAGAAATGAGGCGAGAGAAAGTGCTGAAGCAGCAATCTGACAAGGTAGTGACAGGTCGTATGAAATAGGAAAGGCAAACTTGCTTTTTTGGCAAGCCATCAAAGAGCGAAAGAAGCTAACGAGCAGCTATGTGTCTTTTCGAAGGATTGTTCCTTAATTACCGAAGACATATTTTCAATAAAACAAACAAAACGAGCCTTGTAATAAAAATAAAGACCCCAGAAAGCTTTGTAGTTAACAGGCACATATCAAGGCATGGGAGCCTATAGCTCCAGTGAACTTGCTAACCTAAGGTAGACTATGGGCTGCCGCGGTTACCGAGCCACAAATATTTTTTTTTTTACCATACTTACTCTGTGAACTAAAGTGACATTTTGAAAGACTTTTCAGGGTTTTCAGATGAAAACTTTTTGCTTGCCCCAAATATACTTGAGAACGGAGACTACTTCCAGTTCAATTTCCTTCCTAATGCTTTTCTGTTCTGCTCGTGCAACACCTGCTGTTCTGCTTTTCAGAACTTCAGAACTTCATTTCTGACCAAGATTCCAAGTGAAAGTGAAGACAGCACCTAACAAAGTCAGGAGCATGTCACTGGAGGTTAGTATTCGTAAGACTGCATGACAAGCAATTTAAATCTGCATAAAGGTTCAAATGGCATCAGATTTTCCTTATACAGACTTCATGACAACAAGCTCTTGCTGAAGCCTTAAAAATGTATATGGTTGCTGTCTGGCACAAACCTTGTATCTCCGGCACAAACCTTGTACCTCCACTTTTGGTCTTTGTTGGTTTTTTTTTTTTTTCATAAATTAGCCAGTCTCCATGTGGGTCTGAACATTACAAAATTTATTAACCAATGAAAAGTGTTGAAAATAGTTATATCATATTTGATGACACAGTATACATTTATTTAAAATATACATAGAGTTTCCTGAAATAGCTATTTTGGACGTATGAGGTTCTGGCCTCAAAGCAACAATATATAAGCTTTAGTTTGTTGTCATGAAATGTTTATGTAAGAGGCATAGGAACTTATAAATGAAGAATTAAATAAAGTGCTACACAATGAGTAGCACTGCACTTCTATAGAACAGGAGGTTATGACTTCAGTCATAAAGGTATCACAACCACACACACACTCACACACACTACACAGACACACACACGCACACACACACACACACACACATCATAAAAACATGCATACATACACACTAACACACACCCACACATGTCCACACACACATGCAGAGACACACACAGCCACAATGTATGGAGTAAACACTCACTAATGGCAGATCATATGGAGGTGGTTCATTTCACTAAACAGCAATCATGTGCTTCCTGCTCCAGCATTCAGCGAAGATGCTTCTGACTCATTCTCCTAACAAGGGAGATAGCAGGCATGTATATACAGTTGGCAATTGGAGAGGGGGTAAGGGAGGATGTTTACATTGCTTATGGAAACTGCTGAAAGAGGTTTTAAGACGTAGTCCGGCAGAATTTAAAGGGTCATTGTCCAAGGTTTCATGAACGATTACAACTAATTTTTTTTCACTTTTCAAGAATTAAATAGTTTTAAAAAATGTGTTAACCCAAATCTTCATATTTTACAAGGTTAGTCCTTCATAATGCTTTTCTTTACCTTGTCTGTCAAAAATACAATATCAGTATAACGTGAGCAAAATTCTGGTTACAGGTTTGGATGAAACTATGTTCTTGGGGAAATTTCAGTTTCAACTTTACCTGATTGTGAAATCAAATAAATGTCTTACACTTTTACTTTACCTAAGTACATCAGTGTAAGTACATCAGGGATACACAGATGTCTCCCTCGTCATGGAATTCACTTTACTTTATTCCCAGAGAGCCACGGCGACCTTGGGCACCAAATAATCATTTTTTAATTGACAGTGTTCCATCTTCTCTATGAAATGAGACTAAATATGTGTGCTACTATTTTTAAGGTTGATCTGTCCTGATTGGCTGTTTTGTATTGTGCCTCACTGAAACATTGTCTTAAAATCACTGTGAATTCATTGCTAGCGCCTGAACCACCAGTAAGGGGCATCCAGGGAGCAGTGTGTGGGGGTAAGGTTACCTCACTGGTGCCACTAGCAGTCCTGGGATTTGAACCCTAAACCTTCTACTCACAGGGGATGCCAAAGTCACAAAGCCACCAGCCATCTGGTGCACAAGTGAATATAGAAATTTGCTGAGATTTGTTGTGTCCAAAAAAAACATATTCAAGATATTGATGTTACATATATTACTGTGTAAAGTCAGGAGAGAATAGTGTGTTGTGAAACTTGTTGGTGTGTTCATCAGCTCCCTCAGCAAACACTATGAAACACAATGTACTTAAAATTTTCTTAACTCTACCTTAATTTATGCACCAAACATCTTAATTTGAATTAAGTGCCCATTAATTTGTAAACTGTTCCCTTAATTTTACCTTAAAATGGATTTAAGGTGTTAGTGT